>CM042010.1:137748015-137858015 GCA_023525715.1 Cichorium intybus
CAATTGTCTATGGTCGATCGAATCTTCTTTCATCTTATCCCACTGTTTCACGATTTGTTTCCAGGAACATCCATATTTCACCTTTCCAATCTCTTCAAAGCTCTTTATTTTTCCGTGAATGTTGTCCACAATTTGAACCCAAAGAGCTTGATCTTCATTTTTGTATCTCCAATACCACTTAGAGAGGAGGGCTGTGTTTATGTCTTTCATTGAACCAATGCCTAGACCTCCTTTGTCTTTGTCCGCCATCGTCTCTTCCCACTTCACCCATGGAATACTTCTTTTTTCTTGAGTGCTTCCCCAGAAAAAATTTCTCCTCAAGCTCTCTAGTTCTTTAAGGGTACCCTTTGGCACTTTATACAGGGAGAAGAGGAAATTTCCCAGGTTTCCCAAAACATTACTAACAATTGTATGTCTTCCACCATAGAAGAGCGTTTTGATCTTCCAGTTACTCATTCGCTTCTTGCATTTGTCAATCAGAGACTTCCACGGCTTCTTATTTCGCATGTTGATTCCAATAGGCATCCCTAGGAACGTTGTCGGCATCACGGTCGCTTTACATCCAATGATCATAGACATGCTTTCAACCTCATTATAGTCGACTCCAAATCCAAACAGGAAGCTTTTGTCAAGGTTAACTCTAAGCCCGACCGACTTTTGGAAGCAATAAAGAATTCTAACCAGGTTGAGAATATTTTCCACAGACCATTCGCCAAAATACATTGCGTCATCTGCAAAAAATAAATGGGTTAGCATAATCGAGTTTTCTCCTATTGTTATTCCTTTGTATTTCTTAATGGCGGAAGCAGTAGTAATTGCAGAATTTAAGCCTTCCATGATTAGAGTGAAAAGAAAGGGTGCTATTGGGTCTCCCTGACGTAAGCCTCTTTGAAGTTGGAATTCCAGGGTAGGGCTTCCATTCACCAGGATCGAAGAAGTACCAGATTTCAAGCATACACGAATCCAATTTCTCCACTTTTGGCCAAAACCTTGTTGCGCCATCATCGAGTCAAGGTATTTCCATGAGACAGAGTCGTAGGCTTTAGCAATGTCCGATTTAAACATGAACATCTTTTTCTTTTTTCTTTTAGCCCATTCAATAACCTCATTAGCAATTAAGGGTCCGTCCAAAATTTGTCTATCTTTAATAAAAGCTGATTGAGTTTTACTAATCACAGAATGGAGAACTTTCTTTATCCTGTTAGCTAACATTTTGGATAAAATTTTATAAATGCTGGACACAAGGCTTATGGGTCTGAAGTCAGTAACTGCAATGGGGTTTGGAATTTTAGGGATTAAAGTGATAAATGCAGAATTGATCCCTTTTGGAATTTGAGGATTGGCCGCGAATTCGTTGTAAGCTTCCAAAACATCAATTTTAATGAATTCCCAGCATTTCTGGAAAAATTCAATAGTAAATCCATCAGGACCTGGCGATTTATTCGTCACACTGTTCCAAATGGCTTCTTTAAGTTCTTTTTCATCAAACATTTTATCGAGGTCATCTCTTTCTCTATGCGTAATCTTCGTATTGTGCCCCAGATCATGACTCCAATTACACTCTTCATCCTTTTGGAATCGTGTTTCAAAGTGTTCTCTAAATGCTTCTTTGATTTTTTCCGGGTCAACTTCCCATTCTCCATTAACCTCGATCCCTCTGACAGTTCTACGATGCTTCTTTTTATTTAAGTTTCTATGAAACAGAGTTGAGTTTTCATCTCCATCCAGGCACCATTTATTTTTATTTTTTTGGACTATATCTTCACTATCTTTTTTTTCTCTCTCTCTAATCTTGTGGGAAAGCTCGAGTCTTTCTTGGAGGAGCGTGGTAGAAGCTTTTTTTTTCCTCAATTTCATTGTCAGTAGCTTCAATTCTATTAATCCATTGCAGTTTTTCTTCATTTTTCCTTTTTTCTATACTTATCTTCCATTCTTTTATTTTTACTTTCACTGCTTTAATCTTTTGCATAACTACAAAGATTTTTCTATGAGTTCCTTCCAATTCATGATCTGTCCAAACTTGTTTAACCATGTCTACAAACCCCTCTTCCTCCAACCAGGTATATATATATATATATATATATATATATATATATATATATATATATATATATATATATATATATATATATATATATATATATATATGTATGTATGTATGTATGTATGTATATATATATATATATATATATATATATATATATATATATATATATATATATATATATATATATATATATATATATATATATAGACTAAATATCAAATTGGAACCATTTTTTTCCTAGGAACCTAGGAACCTTTTGACTGAAATTTTTTTTCCAAAAAAAAAAATGACATAATACACCTAATCGCTTATATTTAAGACCTTTTGTAAAAAAAATAAATTTGAAAAAAAACATGTATACACGAAATGTGTACATATGCACGAAACGTGATCATATACACATTTGCGAAAAAAGTGCATATATGCACATTTCGTGTATACATATTATTTTTCATTTTTTTTTGACAAAAAGTCTTAAATATAAGCGACTAGGTGTATTATGTCATTTAAAAAAAAAATATTTCAGTCAAAAGGTTCCTAGGTTCCTAGGAAAAAAATGGTTCTTCCTTGAAGCGGACTGTATATATGTGTATATATATATATATATATATATATATATATATATATATATATATATATATATATATATATATATATGTATATATATATATATATATATATATATATATATATATATATATATATATATATATATATATATATATATATATATATATATATATATATATATATATATATATATATATATAGAGTTAGGTTCTTTTAAGAACTCAAAAAATCCTAAGATCTTGAGAACCAAATCTGAACCATTAGATCAAAAAATTAAATGGCTAGGATCGATAGTGGCAGTTTTGTAATTAACAGTATTTTAAATGGTATTTTAGGTATTTAATTTTCAATCACAAGGGTAAATGAGGTATCAAATATTAGGATCCTATAATCACGTCTAGATTAAAATAGGCAAGTCTCCGTCTCTCTCTCATTGTCGTTTCCATCCCTAATATGTTTTACAGGAGAAATTACATGCCCTAGTTCTTCTTCTCTCGTTCTCTCGTTTCAATTGTGCCCTATGATAATCATGATTCCAACACAGGTTACAAAAACTTATCAAGGTTAGTTTTTTTTTGTATTTTTGAAGATTGAATATCGATATCAAAGTGCCTTTGTATTGTCTCGTGCCGAGCAACAGTCGTCTCTATCCGTAGCTACTTCCGGCAATCCGCTCGACATTCTTGTCATTGGTGGCGGTGCGACCGGCAGCGGTGTCGCTCTTGATGCCGCCACAAGAGGCCTACACGTTGGCATTGTGGAACGAGAGGACTTCTCTTCCGGTACGTATTGCATACAGAATCTGATTTTGATTGTTATGATCGCGCAAATCCATTTCTAGCAGTTGTAAAATTGAGGTTACGGTTTTCCTTTTTCTATGACTTACTTGTGAATTGGAGAACAAAAAATTTAAATTAATTTGTTATCTTCTCGACTTCGAATTTGTTCACAATCGTTACTGCATTTTACAAAAGTGTAAATACATATACTCCTAACCGTGAAGGCAGTTACAACTCATGATTTAGCCTATGTTAGAATAACTTTGTTTGTTCAAATATTGGATAAACAGTTAGTAGAACATAGATTAGAAATCAAGAGACAGATTAATTGTTATCTTCTCGACTTCGAATTTGTTCATAATTCTTACACGCTATCTTTTTGTTGTTTTTTTGACAGCTATTCCGACCAGCCTCAGCTTCGATCCGAAGACCATCTTCCACTTATCGGTAAGAAGAGATTCAATCTCGTAACTCCTTATCGTCCAGTGCATCGTTTTTTATATGCCCACGTTAACTTCGATCGGCGACATCGACTCGTTCCATGGCCCCCCGCTTTTCAGACGATGTATACTTCCGATAACATTATTGCTTCGTCTTTTTGTTGCAACAGAGATTGTGGCAGACGAGGAACCGGGGAAGAACTTTCCACATTAGTTCTTTACTTGGTTTCTGTATTATCTTTTCTCTCTTTGTTATGGTTTATGGCTTTATGTATTTACTAAATTGATTGAGGGGATAAATGTCATTAGGTTAATGCATATATATTTATGCATATAAAGGTCATTAGGTAATGCATATATATTTACATACGCATGCATTTTTATGATGTGCATATTGTTTTGCAGTCATAAATATAAGTACATTGATATGTACATATACGCATGTGCATATGTGCATATGTGCACATGTGCATAGGTGTACATATTCATATATGTCTATTTGTTTGTGTACACATGTGTGCATATTTGCATATATGCATACATATATGTGCATATGTGCATATATGCATGTAAGTTTTTTTTTAGGGGTTTTGTTAATATGTAGTTTTATAAATGCATATGTGCATATATGTTTATATGCGTATAAATGCATATATGCCTATATATGCAAAAGTAGATGTGCATTTGTTTATATACGTATATGCATGTATGTATTTATTTTAATGTTTTTGAATATACATGTATATTAATTTTTATTAATGTTATTGCAGATTTTGGAGAATTTATCGAGCAAATTGAAGAAATGAAAATTGAAAATTTGAGAAATGAAGACGTCATGAATTTTCGTTGTAGTTTTTATATTTTTTTTGTATGTAATGTTTATTATTTTTCATTGTACTTTTTAAATTTTATGTATGTATCGTTAAAAACAGTTGTATATTATTGTTTATAATAAAATGCGTTATTCATTTTTTTACATTTAGATATAAAAAAACGAATATGTATATATGAATGTGAAAATATGCATATATGCATCTGCGAGTATGCATATATGCATCTGCGAGTATGCATATATACACATGCAAATACACTAATATGTTTTTTTTTTTAATTTCGAAAATTTGTTTTTTTTAATTCAGAATTTTTTTGTTTTTTTCAAATTTCAAAAATTCTCATATTTAAAAAAACGAAAATTTGAAAAATCAAATTCCAAAAATATCTGATTTTAAAAAAATGAAAATTTGATTTTTTTTTTTTTTAAATTTGAAAATTCAAATCTAATAGGCTTGATTTTAGGAATGGTTATTTTGTTGCCAAAAATAAAAAAATCAGAATTAAATGAGATTTTTGGTAAATGACTATCATGCCCTTTTATGATCTAACCAATCAGAATGAGTTCTCAAGATCTCATGAATATTTGAGTTCTCAATAGAACCTAACCCTATATATATATATATATATATATATATATATATATATATATATATATATATATATATATATATATATATATATATATATATATATATATATATATTGTTGAAAAATATATTTTTGTATGTGACAATCACTGAAATAAGATGAACTATTATTATCTAACAAATATTATCAGTTTATTTCAGATTGCGTGAATTCGAGATCAAAAACAAGAATAAATCAAGACCCGAGAAACTTTGAGAAAACATCCAAACCTGAGGAAGTAACGCTACAAACCAAAGAGCAAAATACAAAATATCACACTGCTACAGCAATCACGACGCGACAGACCCTATGGTCGCGACGTGAAGAGAAGAACAAAGACAGAAGTCCAGATCGCTACAGCGATCGCGACGCGACGGAGGAGACGGTCGCGACGCGAAGACCTCCATCGCGAAGCCCCTCCAACGCGACACCACCAACTTCTTGATCGCGAGACTACCAACCCAACGCACTAACCAGTGGCCGACCAAAAGCACTCGACAGCCGCACCTTCGCGACGCGACGGCATGGCCGGTCGCGACGCGATCCCTGTTCTTCAGCAAGTATAAATTGAAGCTCACCTCTTGCCATTCCAAGACTAACACACAACACATATATCAACTAAGCTCCATACACTCTTACCCACGACCAGAAACCTCAAGACTCTCAAATCTTTGCATTTGGCAACAAGAATCAAACCGCACAACCGCAAGAAACAAGATATCTACCCGACACCAAAACTTCAAACCTCTAAACAACCTCTACCCGACACCAAACTTCAAACCTCCAAACAACCTCTACCCAACACCAAATATCACCAAAACCTCATCCTACCGAAAAGAACAAGAAATCGACACATCAAGAAAACCCGAGCAAAGAACAAGAATCGAAGCTTCAAAGAAAATCGCCATATTCATCTACTATCGATAAGTTCTTTTGAAATTATCTGTGTTATTATTGATTTATTCAAACTGTTATAAATCAACTGTACCAAATATCCAAGACATAAAAATCGAACCTGACAACGAAAACATATGTGGACTGTATTTAACCGAGACATCTAACTTCTAACTTCTAACTTCTAACCTTTTATTTATTGTAAAAACACTTTATCGTTGATAATGGCGTTTATTACATCTAACCTCTAACTTCTAACATTTACTTTATTTACCGCTTTCTGTCTATTTAAATACTGTCTAGTTTAGATTTACCGCTTTATTTTATTCCGCAACTCTTATTTTATTTCCGCATATTATAGACTAAATACATATCTGTCACACAGTAACCGGCTTAAAAACCCTTATTTGTGGAGATCAGTCATTGTATTTTCAACAATTGGTATCAGAGCTTGTGTGATTTACTTTGAAATTTTTGTCGAGAACTTTTGTGTAGCGTTTTTATAAACCACCAATAAGTTTCCTTTAAAAATTTCATCTTAATATCACTTTTTCAAAAACAAAAAAAATTAAAAAAAAACCATTTAAAAATTACTTGTGTGATTTATTTTGAAAATTTTTGTCGAAAACTTTTGTGTAGCGTTTTTATAAACCACCAATAAGTTTTCTTTAAAAATTTTCATTTTAACATCACATTTTCGTTAACAAAAAAAAAAACCAAAAATGTCTTCCGCTAACTACTCAAACATAAATTCTGTATCTATTGCTAACAGTATAGGTTCAGGTACTCGAGCACCCATTCTTATTCCCGAAGAATATAAATCATGGGTAGGTCGTATGAATCTTCATCTCAACTCTATAAGTGAAGATGTGTGGAAATGTGTAGACGGATCTCTACCAGATAACATGACCTCTCTTACGAGTAACTTGGATATACTGAATGAAAGGAAGAAACTCGAACTTCAAGCCAAAAAGGAACTTGTGTCTGGAATACCCCACAGTATTCTAAGCCAAATGAATGATATAATCCTTTTAACCGCAAACCAAATTTGGCAAACTTTGAAAAATCGTTTTGAAGGAAATGAGAGAATCATTGGAAACAAGAAAACATCTGTTTTAAACGAATTTGACAACTTCAAAATGTTTTCACATGAGACCATCCATGATGCTCATGACAGATTCAATCTCATTACCATCAAAATGAATAATTTAGGCATCAAAAAGTCACAGCATGAAATAAACCTCAAATTTTTAAACAACCTTTATGAAAGCTGGAAAATGGTCAAACTCATCATTCAGGGAAATCCGGCAATTCATACTGAATCTTTGTACAATCTGTACGGAGAATTACAATCGTATGAATCCTCGATTGACCCACCAACGTCTACTTCTTTTGGAGGACCACTTGCTTTGTTGTCAACATCCTCTCAAAACCAAACACATTTTCATGATCAAAGTCAAATTGATTTAAATCAAAACCAAGCTTTTTTAAGTAATCCTTGTGACTTGTCTGATCCAAATAATGAAGCTGACTACCAACAATTGTGTGCCTTGGTAGCAAACACGAATCTCGAAAGATTTTTGCCACATCATAGACCAAATTTTCAACAAAGATCTACTTTTGGACAAAACTTTCAGAATCGTGGATTTCAAAATAATCACAACTCTTACAATCAAAACAATGGTTTTCAAAATAACCAAAATTCTGGATTTCAGCAAAATCATTCAAAACCATCTCAACAGAAACAAACTCAAACATCTGAAAGACCACCCGTTAAGAGCCAAAAGGCTGACAATAACGATGATGATGATGATGTAATCATTTGTCACAAATGCAAAGGACTAAATCATTATGCCCGAGATTGTCGAGCCAAAGTCAAAGTCAAAGACTCAGCCTACTATGCTCAAAAAGCCGAAGAGCTGAAGAAACAAGAACAGAAAGCAAAGCAAAAAGCTTTGATGGCATTCCACGAACCTAGCGTGGAATACTGGCCAACTTCTGATGATGAAACAGATACTGAACCAGCTCAGTCAAACTTCTGCTTCATGGCTGACAATGAACCAACCACAAGAGCTCCATATGTCATCGATCAGGTATGGTCTATGATCTCAGATCTCGGTCTTTCAAGAACACCATTTGAGTCCCACATGACTAAGATTGAGAACAGTCTAAAAGCTGATCTCAGACTGTATCATGACACAATAGTCAAATCTGATATCTACAAATCTGAATTACAAACCTTGCAACTCAGATTTGGAGAATCTACAAGGACTAGAGACAAACTTGAAAGAGACATTGAACGAAAATCTGAAGAAAATAATCACATCCTAGAACAATTAAATGAAGCTCTAAAACAAAAAAGGGACTTAGAAATAAAAATTCAATCTGTTATTTCATCTGAAATAAAAGATACCTTAGAAAAGGAAGTCCTTCAGTTAAAACAAAAAGTTCAAGATTTAACTGACAAAAACACTAGTTTAAATCTAAAACTAGATGATTCTTCAAAGCAAATCAAATTTCTTGAATCCGAAAATCAAAGATTTCAAGGAAAATTGGATTCTATCAATATTGCCAGAAAATTGAGTGATGATATTTTCACTAAAGCAAACAACTTAGGAACTGACAAAATTGATACGAATTATAAACCAGGAATTGGAAGAGAATCTTTTGAAAATGAAGAGACTGAAAAGAAAAATGGGACAATTAGTGAAAACTCTAAATCGCCTCAACCAGATTTTTTCTCATCTGCTAATGAGGACGATTCAGATGATGAAACAGTAATCAACTGTAGCCCAGATGATACTTTTTTCAACAAGTCATACAAAAGAGTTGTAAAATCTGAATCAGACTCTGCTAGTTCAGTAACTCATCAATTGAGATCTACTAAACTAACAAAGAATGATGGCACGATCAAACTTGAAAATTTCTTAAATGGAGAAAATTCTGATCATCAAAATGGTAGTACTTCTGTTCCAACAGTCTTTCCCTCTTTAAACTCAACCTTTATTGGAAAGAATAGTCTGGGACAAAAGTATTCAAAGAAACAACAGACAAATAAACAACCCATTCAAGCTGTCTTTAAACCAAAAGAACAAAGCAAGCCCATTGTTTTCAAAGAAAAACCTTTGAAACCAGTCGCTGTGCCACAAAAACAAACCTTTAATCCAAAACAAAAACCTTTTCAAAAACCGATTCAAAGTCACTTTCAAAAGATAAATTTCAATCTCTCAAGGAACTTTCAGAAACCATCATTTCACCAAATTCCATTCCATCATCAAAGTGTTTTCCAAAACCATTCAGATCCCAGATACAAAGAAAGATTATCAAACAGAACTTCACATATAGGACACTTTTCACAAAATCAGAAATCGTTTCAAATGACAGGTTTTCAAAGACAAATCTCACTTTGGGAAAATCTAATAAATCAACTTAAACCTCAACCATTCCGTCCAATCAACAAATATTACAATGATTCCAAATTATCAAAAACCATTAACAAATCAGGACCCACCATGGTTTGGGTACCTAAAATTTATGTCTAATTACAGGCACTTTGTGCTGGAGAGCCCAAGGATGGCACATGGTATATCGATAGTGGCTGCTCCAAGCATATGACAGGAAACCAGAGCTTTCTACGAGACTTCAAACCCACAGAATCCAAACAAGATGTCACTTTTGGAAATAACATGACTGAAAGAATCAAAGGTTATGGAAACATAACAAATGGTCACTTCACCATCAAGAAAGTAGCCTATGTTGACGGCCTGAAACACAACCTAATCAGCGTATCACAACTTTGTGACAACAATCATGAAATTCTTTTCACCAAACAACGAAGCATAATCACAGATGCCAAGACCAAAGCCATTCTAGTTAATTCTGATCGTCTAGGCAACATGTATCCACTAGATATGGACCTTATCTATGGAAAACCAGACATCTGTCTCTTGTCCAAAGCTTCTGCTGATATTAGCTGGTTGTGGCATCGTCATCTTTCCCATCTCAACTTCGGCTACATCAACAAGTTGATTGCAAATGATCTTGTTCGCGGACTGCCACTTCTGAAACTTGATAATGAAACTCTTTGTGCAGCTTGTGAAGGAGGAAAACTATCCAAATCCTCTCATAAAAGCATTTCTGAATCTAGTGTATCCGAACCACTAGAATTACTGCACATTGATCTTTGCGGCCCTGCAAAAACCCAAAGCATAAAAGGGAAGAAATACATCCTTGTTATTATTGATGATTACTCACGCTTTACTTGGGTTTTCTTTTTAAGGCTAAAGTCAGAAGCACCTGAAGAAATAATCAACTTCATCAAACAGATTGAATTAAAGCTCAAACGACCCGTTCGAAGAATCCGAAGTGATAATGGTTTAGAGTTCAAAAACATAACTCTAGACTCATTTCTCAAAAACAAAGGCATCGAACACAACTTCTCATCCCCTTACACTCCTCAACAAAACGGCGTTGTTGAAAGAAAGAACCGAACTCTGTGCGAAGCTGCAAGATCAATGCTTATCTTTGCTGATCTACCACAATACTTATGGGCAGAAGCAATAGCCACAGCTTGCTACACTCAAAATCGTTCTTTAATCCATAAGCAACTTCATAAAACACCATATGAAGTCATTAACAACCGAAAACCAAACATCAAATTCTTTCATATTTTTGGTTGTCGATGCTTCATAAAGAATAACAAAGATCACCTTTCAAAATTTGAATCAAGATCAGACGAAGGAATTTTCCTTGGTTACTCCTTTAGCTCAGCTGCTTATCGAGTACTGAATAAACGTACTAGAGTAATTGAAGAAAGTACCGATATTCATTTCGATGAATTTTATGTCAGGAAATTGGATCGTAAACATTTTGGTTCTAAAATGATCAATAATATCTTTCAAAATCCAATTCAACAAATGCCTTCTACGGACATAGAAATTGATCTTGATTTACTTTTTGAACAACCCAAAACCGCTTATAATTCTGAATTTCTAACATCTTCTACTTTTCCTACAGGAAACTCCGATGCAGAAACTTCACAATCAAACCAAGAAAATACAGATCAAGTCGAGGGGGAATTACCAACACAAAATTCCTCTTTGAACACTCCCAATCCACCTGTCCAAAATGATCCCAGTGCATCATCTATGGGGGAACCTTCATTACCTCATTCTCACCCTATAATCCAAAAAGACATATCTGACAACAACCAAAATCTATTCCCAACAGAATCACCTGACCAAGAAGAACAATGGGACATAGAAACAACAATCGAAATACCTGAAAAAACTCGCCTAAACAAATGGACCAGGAATCATCCTGCAAACCAAATCATAGGAGATCCCAATTCTGGTATTCAAACAAGAGCCGCTACCTCAAATGAATGTTTATACGGAGCATTCTTATCAATGACTGAACCCAAAACCATCCATTCAGCTCTCAAAGATCCAGACTGGGTCAAAGCCATGCAAGAAGAACTAGCTGAATTCGAAAGAAACCAAGTATGGGATCTTGTTCCTACTCCTCCCGATGTTACTGTAGTAGGTTCAAGATGGGTTTTCAGAAACAAAACTGATGATCAAGGCATAGTCTGTCGAAACAAAGCAAGACTTGTCGTCAAGGGCTATTCACAACAAGAAGGAATCGACTACGATGAAACTTATGCTCCAGTTGCAAGACTCGAAGCCATTCGTATCTTTCTGGCATATGCAGCACACAAGAACTTCAAAGTATACCAAATGGATGTAAAATGTGCATTTTTACATGGAGAGATTGATCGTGATGTGTATATTCAACAACCTCCAGGTTTTGAAGATCCACAGTTCCCAAATCACAGTTTTAAGTTACAAAAAGCAGTTTATGGCTTAAAACAAGCACCTCGAGCCTGGTATTCAACATTGTCAACATTTCTAGAAGAATCAGGATTCAAAAGAGGTTCAATTGATCAAACTCTCTTTCGTAAAATTTTTAATAAGCATCTGTTAATCGTTCAAATATATGTCGATGACATTATTTTTGGTTCTACTGATGAATCATTGAGTATCAAGTTTGCAGATTTGATGAAGAGCAAATTTGAGATGAGCATGATAGGAGAAATGACTACTTTTCTTGGACTACAAGTCAAACAATCATCAGATGGAATTTTCATCAATCAAGAAAATTATGTCAAAAATCTTCTTACTCGTTTTTCTCTTGACAAATCCAATACAGCTAAAACCCCAATGTCCCTTGGTTACAAATTAGATGCAGACTTAAATGGCAAGCCTGTTGATCAAAAGAAATATCGAGGAATGATAGGATCACTCCTATACCTCACAGCCAGCAGACCCGACATCATGTTTTCTACATGTGTCTGTGCCAGATACCAAGCCAATCCTATGGAATCTCATGCTATAGCTGTAAAAAGAATTTTCAAATATCTTAAAGGAACTCCATCTCTTGGCCTTTGGTATCCAGCTAACTCTGATTTTCAGCTTAACGCCTTCACCGACTCCGACTATGGAGGATGCAGACTAGACAGAAAAAGCACATCTAGTTCTTGCCAATTTCTAGGAGGCAGACTCGTAAGTTGGACTTCAAAGAAACAATCATGCGTGTCCACTTCAACCGCAGAAGCTGAATATGTAGCTGCCGCAAGCTGCTGTTCACAAGTCATGTGGATGCAAACCCAATTACGTGACTATGGCTACAAAGTATCACAAATTCCCATATTTTGTGACTCAACCAGCGCAATTGCCATTTCTCACAATCCCGTGCACCATTCCATGACAAAGCACATCGACATTCGATATCATTTCCTCAAAGACAACATACAAAAAGGTCATATCGAATTGCACTTCATAAACACCGAAGATCAAATTGCCGATGTCTTTACTAAGGCTTTAGACGAAACCAAGTTTCAATACTTCCTAGGCCGTCTAGGAATGTTGAATCCAGATAACATTCACCACTAAACTCTTACATTTTGTTTGTACAAAAGAGTGTTTACTTTCAGTCAAATAACCAAAATTTCCAAAAACATTCAAATAACCAAAATCTTCCAAAAACATTCAAATAACCAAAATTTTCCAAAAACATCCACATAATCAAAAATCAAAAAATTTTAGGATAAAGTTTTATCTTTTAAAATCTTTATAAAACCATGTGATTAACATCTTCTTGACTAAATTTTCAGATACTTATGCTTGATGAATGTTCTCAGTCATATTGATTCTTAAATCAAAGTGAAGGTTCAAATCTCAAAATTTTCGTTATGTACATTCTCCTATTCCCTTTGAATTTATTTCAAATATAACAATTTTATCAATTAAGGGACATAAGATCAGGAGATTCAGATGAAAACCAAACCCATGTGAGAATTTGTGCCTCGTCTTTAACTGCTAAGTGAAATTCATTTCTGTGAGCAAAGGTGTTTTCATTATGACTTATAGGATTTATACTCTTATACCGTGATACTAGTCTCATTTTTGCTTAGATATCAAGATGACCAGGGACGATACAATCATTTTCTTATATATTAGACAAACTGTCTATTATATCACCTATCCCTATCCTCAATCAAACCACTTCAAAGAAAAGATTCATCATCTGGCATAACGAATCTGACAATTGAAGAAACGACAAAGTCATATCCAACAAATGATGTCAACAAATCACAATTGGTAACCACATCAGATATCTTTTACACAAAAGGTATTCGCACAAATCAAGAAAAGATAAAGACAAAGGTGAACACTTCACCAAAGAAAAAGAAGATTTACAACAACAATCCATCAAGACAGACATCTCTCAAACAACGAATTCTCAAAAGCTTTATCAAATATAGCTGTCAAAGTCAAAGATTTACCGGGATACTGTAGCCTTCATAATTGAATATTCTTAGTTGCAAACTGCACTATGAATATTTCTAAACCCCTCCACATGTATTTCCCGACGGAGAGAGAGTGAACATCAATGGCATGAATGAAGAAACCCTCTGAGTAATGCCGAAACCAGTCTTATGTGATTGATTATCTAATATGAAGACCAAGTGACTAAAGTATATAGGTATAAATCCATATTAAGCATAAGTCAACACCTTCAAACTGAGAGATATCACTCATCTTTAGTGATTATACACCAGTTCTGCACCCAGAACAAAAAAACACCTCAGTCAAGTGTGAGCTATACCTATGAGAGTTCATCTGAATCGACCTATTAAGATCACTTGTCGTCTTTATAAATGCTATAAAATCTTAAGGAATATTATGAAAGTACATAAACAAAAACCCTTTGATTTTTGATCATGAAACCTTGATTCAGAAACAAATATTCTTGACAAACATTTTTCAAAACATAAGTAAAATCTAGTCACACTTTTTCAAAACAAGTGATATGGTTTTATAAATGTTTTATCCAAATTACAAGAATTTTCAACCTTACCTTTTAATCTGTTCTTATTTCAGTAATGATCACATAGGGGGAAATTGTTGAAAAATATATTTTTGTATGTGACAATCACTGAAATAAGATGAACTATTATTATCTAACAAATATTATCAGTTTATTTCAGATTGCGTGAATTCGAGATCAAAAACAAGAATAAATCAAGACCCGAGAAACTTTGAGAAAACATCCAAACCTGAGGAAGTAACGCTACAAACCAAAGAGCAAAATACAAAATATCACACTGCTACAGCAATCACGACGCGACAGACCCTATGGTCACGACGTGAAGAGAAGAACAAAGACAGAAGTCCAGATCGCTACAGCGATCGCGACGCGACGGAGGAGACGGTCGCGACGCGAAGACCTCCATCGCGAAGCCCCTCCAACGCGACACCACCAACTTCTTGATCGCGAGACTACCAACCCAACGCACTAACCAGTGGCCGACCAAAAGCACTCGACAGCCGCACCTTCGCGACGCGACGGCATGGCCGGTCGCGACGCGATCCCTGTTCTTCAGCAAGTATAAATTGAAGCTCACCTCTTGCCATTCCAAGACTAACACACAACACATATATCAACTAAGCTCCATACACTCTTACCCACGACCAGAAACCTCAAGACTCTCAAATCTTTGCATTTGGCAACAAGAATCAAACCGCACAACCGCAAGAAACAAGATATCTACCCGACACCAAAACTTCAAACCTCTAAACAACCTCTACCCGACACCAAACTTCAAACCTCCAAACAACCTCTACCCAACACCAAATATCACCAAAACCTCATCCTACCGAAAAGAACAAGAAATCGACACATCAAGAAAACCCGAGCAAAGAACAAGAATCGAAGCTTCAAAGAAAATCGCCATATTCATCTACTATCGATAAGTTCTTTTGAAATTATCTGTGTTATTATTGATTTATTCAAACTGTTATAAATCAACTGTACCAAATATCCAAGACATAAAAATCGAACCTGACAACGAAAACATATGTGGACTGTATTTAACCGAGACATCTAACTTCTAACTTCTAACTTCTAACCTTTTATTTATTGTAAAAACACTTTATCGTTGATAATGGCGTTTATTACATCTAACCTCTAACTTCTAACATTTACTTTATTTACCGCTTTCTGTCTATTTAAATACTGTCTAGTTTAGATTTACCGCTTTATTTTATTCCGCAACTCTTATTTTATTTCCGCATATTATAGACTAAATACATATCTGTCACACAGTAACCGGCTTAAAAACCCTTATTTGTGGAGATCAGTCATTGTATTTTCAACATATATATATATATATATATATATATATATATATATATATATATATATATATATATGGGTGAATTCAATGCAGAACCAAATTAAATCACCTAACTACAGAAGCATGTTCATCAATGAACATAAATCCCAAAAACCCAAAGCCAAATACCGTAAAAGATTTTACCCTGTAATCGGCATTCTCCAATTCGACCAACATCTTCTATGCTAGGGTTTAGTTGAGGTATGAACTGTTTTTTGTAGTTTATTCGTGCGTAATATTAGTTTGGTTATGCTTATGTAATCAAAGATCGTAAAAGATTTTACCATGTAATCGTATGTTCATTAATGAACATATGTTCATGTATGAACATATGTTTTTCTATTAGCTGTTTACAATGATATATCAGTAGTGTTTTGACGGAAACAACATCTTCGACATGTGCAAATTCGATTTTTTGGAATTGTGATCTTCTTAGAGCAACTTCTTCGACAGGAGCAAACTCGATGTAATCGTATGTTCATGTATGAACATATGCTTTTCTATTAGCATTTTCAACGCGAGAATTCCTCCTACGATGCTTGCCAAGGGAAAGAGAAGATGGTTCGATGGACAGATTTGATCGACTATGAGTATGAAGCAGCAAAGCATTAAAGAGCATGAAAAAACTAACCCTAATCGATCAAATTCTGGTATGTTATATACACTGACGTAAGGACAATCAGTACCACCAAACATAGAAACATAAACAGAGTGAATTATATACAATATTTGCATCGGAATTATCACAAACAACCATCATTCTAATGAAAGAAAGCGTCGTTCATTCAGGGAAACTGTGGTACCAGTTACGAAATGAGTATACATCCGTAAGCCTCAACAAAATCATCTCTCTCCAGGATCAGCAACTAGCTGCACCACCCGCTTGAGTGCGAAGTGCAAGCAATTTGACAAAAAAAACCAGGTAAGCGCCTCATACACGAAAACAAACCAGGTAAGCGCCTCATACACGAGATCAAAAGCCGGATCCGACTACCAAGGAGCGACTGCGTCGATCGGCAACATTTGAGCACAGATTTCGAGTGGTTGTTGTTGATCGGATGATGAAATTGCGAAGCTGTGTCGACGGATATATATATATATATATATATATATATATATATATATATATATATATATATATATATAAATATATATATATATATATATATATATATATATATATATATATATATAGGGCTAGGTTATATTAAGATCCACAATTATTGTGTGGACGTAAGACCAAATCAGAAGCGTAGAATCATAATCATTAATGGTTGTGATTAATAACAGAATATTAATTATTTTTAATTAAAATAAATATCAACTTTCTAATTATATCATTCTAAAGGGTAATATGAACTTTTTATACTTTTTCAATTATGGAATGTGAAATTTTAATGGGATTAATTTCGAATTTTAATTAAATTTCAAATTCAAATTCAAATTTATTTTCAAATTCAAATTAAGTTTTGTAACAATTCTAACAAAGATGTAAAATTAATTTTGATTCTTATCCTGAGTTCTTAATCCGTTCCATTCTATTAGAATGAATTACAAAATCGTACATCAGAAACTGGTATTCTTATAGAATGCTAGTGTACATTTTCATAGTAAGTTAACCATTTTAGTAGAATGAGTTACAAAATCATACTTATATGAATTAAAAAGTCATAAAAATCAGATAAATATGAAAGTAAGATAAACATTCTATTAGAATGAATTACACAATCATACAAATCATACTTATATATTCTGTTAGAATGAAGTACATAGTATACAAAACAGAATGACATTCTGCCAGAATAATTGCATTGAAATTCATCAAGTTGAGAATTACATTCTGTGAGAATGACATTCTGCCAGAATAATTGCATTGAAATTCATCAAAATCTGTCATGCAACATCAGAAATCTTCTCTAGTTGTAATTCATCAAGTTGAGAATGACATTCTGTGTGAATGATTTTCTTGAAATTCTTGTGATTCATCAAGTTGAGAATGACATTCTGAGTGAATGACAATCTGAATGAAGTTCTTGTAATTCATCAATTGAAATTCATCAAAATCTGCCCTGCAACATCAGATTATGTATAAAAAACTACTTTATGGCATTATAAGGTCAAAATATTTTAAAAAAGTAAACAACTTTCTTCAAAAAAAACCCTCGTTATCCATGAGATCAAAACAAGTTATCTTTATGGCATTATAAGTGTTTTTATGGAAATTTGACGGGTACCCAAGAAGTGAAAATGAAAGAAAATATAAGTACCATTTGAGGATGTAAAACTAATTGCTATAGAATATTATACTATAGAAAATCAGAATGATTAGAATTTTACGAGAGAATGTAAAACTAATTGCTATTTCTGGAATAATTCTTGACTTCTTGAAGATCACGCTAATTGCTCTTTTGGAATTAATCTTGGTTTCCAAGAATCATTCTTGGCTTCATGAGACTGTTGAACAAATACAGATCCATGTTCATCATTATCTTCCTTCTGATACAAAACTACAGATCAGTTTTGAGGGGGAGAATTAAGAAGAGAATCAAAAAGTTCATCATTTTCTTCTTTCTGAAATAAAACTAGAAATCAGTTTTAAGGGGGGAAATTAAGAAGAAAATCAAGAACGAACCTTTTGATTTGTCTGATGATCAAGAAAATCGAGAAAGAACCACTTCCTTCTTTTTAATAGAACAACAATAGCAGACTATGAACCCGGCTTTGGAGTGTTTCAACAGCTAACGAGTAAATTAGATGATGATGATGTTTAATTACGAAGAAGATAGGTATAAAGATGATGGCGGTGGTGATGTTGGCTGCTGGTGGTCGTCAAGAAGAACATATGGCGTAGAGATGAAGATGAAGATGCGGATTGAATCACAGTTGTTGCTGCAGGCGGTGGCCCGACGACAATGATGGTTTCTCCATAGTGAACGGATGAGATGCTCCTGGTACGGCTTCAATGGTGATTGACGGCAACATTGGTAGGGTTTAATGGTGATAGGCGTATAAGTAGGAAAGTTAGAGAGAGAAGGGAGATAATTAATCAAACTTCCCTAAATAAATGGATACAATTAAATGTAATTAATTATATTAATTTACTAATATACCCTTGGATGCTTCTAAATTCTGATTGGGTATTACGTCCACACAATAGTTAGAGTTTTTAATATATCCTATATATATATATATATATATATATATATATATATATATATATATATATATATATATATATATATATATATATATATATATATATATATATATATACTAAATATCAAATGGGAACCATTTTTTTTCCTACGAACATTTTGACTGAAATTTTTTTTTAAAAAAAAATGACATAATACACTAATCGCTTATATTTAAGACCTTTTGTAAAAAAAATTGAAAAAAAAACATGTATACACGAAATGTGTACATATGCACGAAACGTGATCATATACACATTTGCGAAAAAAGTGCATATATGCACATTTCATGTATACATATTATTTTTCAATTTTTTTTTGACAAAAAGTCTTAAATATAAGCGATTAGGTGTATTATGTCATTTTTTTTGAAAAAAAATATTTCAGTCAAAAGGTTCCTAGGTTCGTAGGAAAAAAATGGTTCTTCTTTGAAACGGACTATATATATATATATATATATATATATATATATATATATATATATATATATATATATATATATATATATATATATATATATATATTTATTTATTTATTTATATATATTCTAATTTCGAAAAACACTCGATGTGTGTAATGTGTGTATGTTATGTGTCCGCTAAAGACTTTCCGTAAATGGGGGATGTACTTAGGGTTACATCGGAAGGGATGATGTTCCTATACCTACCGTACCTCCAACTAGGGCTAATATACAAGTTGGTTTTGGATTATATCACTAGCCAAACTAATTTTAATCGGTCCATAAAGATTTTAGAGGACATAAATGTTGTCCTAACAGGGCAATTGCCAAAATTTAACATTTCTAGAAATTGAGAATATGTGGCCCGATAACAACAAAATCGTTACGGCGATAAAGCCTGAATCGTCACAAGTGACGCATGAATGACCTCTAATGATCAATGTGAAAAACAAAAATAAAGTATGAACCGTATAAAAATAGAGAAACAAAAAGCTAATAATGATAAAAATAAAAAAGGAAAGGAAATTATCACACTGGCTGGCCCCACAGATCATTATGGAGTAGAAAAAACATTAAAAACAACAAAGAGGCTTTTTAGGACACGGGGTCCCATATTCAGAATATTTAATTAATGTTTCAATACTAAAAAAATCCTCATATTTCATTTATAAGAAATAATATTTGAATATTTCTGTTACCAAGTATATATGTAACTCGTAGAATTAAAAACTTATTTAGAAATATTGCATTTATATAATAATCTAATATAAAAGATGTACTTACGGTGAAAAATAGAATAACTGTTTAAAAGTAAATGAAATTTTAAAATCACTCACATACAATTGAACTATATTTATTGTGTGAATGTATAATTAATTATGGAGCGTTCGATCGAAATAATCTACTGTTTTAGATATAGAGACCTAATTGTAAATATATGACAATTAATAATCAAATTTTACAATTAAACTTCTAAAAATGTTATTTTAGTCCATTAATCAAAATTTAAAAAAACAATCTCGTATTTATCTCCTAATTTTGGACGTCGATCATTGGTACATGGTTTATTATTATTAATTGTGAAGTAAAAGCATAAAAAACATTCCAGTTTGGTGGTTGTCGCGTTTGCCGTGAAACGTTGAGGTCAGAGGTTCGAATCTTTATCCAACGTAAATATTTTTATTTTGACAGCCAAGGCCATCCCACATCGCTGTGGGAATGGAAGTATTGAGATTCTCAACTCCTATATTAAGAGAGTCGATTAACTCTTTCCTTCCAAGTCCGGGTAGTGGTTCAATATCCGGTTTACGGGTAATGGACCTGTCCGAGTTCGACCCGGTTTACTGAGTTTGAATGCTTACCGATTTATTTGGCCGAGTAGTTAAGACTCGCCTTAGTAGAGGTCCGAGTCCGGGAAATTTGCCGAGTACATGGCCGAGTTGCCCAAGTTTTGCAACATTGCATATACTACATTACTCAAGAATATGTTTGTAAACATGCCAAATTGAAATACGAGAATATACACAACACTTAGAAGAATATACACAAACATTTTATGCTACATTCTTTAAGAATCTGTTTGTAAGATATGCTATATTCTTTGTTTAAAATACAACATTATTGAAGAATATATAAAAAAGAATAACATATACTACATTATTCAAGAATATGTTTGTAAACATGCCAAATTGAAATACGAGAATATACACAACACTTAGAAGAATATACACAAACATTTTATGCTACATTCTTTAAGAATCTGTTTTTATGATATGTTATATTCTTTGTTTAAAATACAACATTTTTGAAGAATATATCAAAAAGTACAACATATACTATATTATTCAAGAATATGTTTGTAAACAGACCAACATATACTATATTTTTCAGCTTTGTTCATCTTCGACCAGCCACCGTTACCTGCATTATTCTTAGATCTTTAATCTTCTATTTTTTAGTTTTCATTCTTAAAGAATGATCTGGTTTCAGTCTTTCATTCTTAAAGAATACATTTACCATATGTTACATCTAGTCTTTCATTCTTGAAGAATACAAAAACCTCCGTTCATCATCGACCTGCAAACAAAACAAGAAAATTAGAGAAGAATCACCGACGAATTACCGAGGGATCACCAATTTCAGAATTATTGGTATTCGTCGGCGATCCGTCGAAGACTCACTCTATTTCAGAATTGTTTCAACTACTTTTGGATCTCTGCCTTCCACTGTCCTTCTTTGCCTCTCGATTCCTCGCTCACTCTCGTCGTCTCTGATCTGCGATTGCGCACACACAAAGGGTGTGTGCGAGTTTGTGTTTTCTCCAAATCAATGAAACACAAGGACGTAAAATCCAGAAGCTATGAAGAATACAGTTTTACTGAGTGTGAGGAAGATTAGATGCATGTTAAACATCAATAGGGTTTGTTAGGTATAATTATGATGGTGATTGTATATTACCAATGTGTATTTAAGTGTAATGGATTAATTTGTGGACCAAACGTGATATTGACAAACATTAAACAAGTAAGGAAGGTGCAGAGTACTTGCTTGAGTTTGATCAAGATTCAAAGTATACTGTCATTTAGGGGCGAAGCCCCTAAACTAACGGTGGTTTAGGGGCAGCGCCCCTAGTAGGTGGTTCCAAGGGGCAGAGCCCCTGGCTGGGGTCGAAAACGCATGCTGCTTTATCGAAAACGCATCAGAAATTTGTTTTTTCCAAAAATAGTCCAATTTCTGGCCTATGTTATCACACAACCCGTGTGATCACTAGGCAAATTGTAAACAAATTATGGTCAGACACCACACGACCTGTGTGGCATCACATGACCCGTGTGAATGTCAAAGTAGTTTGTATTCGAGAAAGTACACGACCCGTGTGCGTGTTGAAGCAGTTTGCAACCGAGACACCACACGACCCGTGTGAAAGCACATAACCCCGTGTGACGCCCCAGTGACAATTTTCTGTCGGTTTTTGACAGGTTTTATAGCCGTTTTGATCATTTTTCTAGTACGAAAATCATATCCTTTCACACATTCTATGATCTAGAAACCCTTTGAATATGATCTAATCAAAGAATCAATAGTACCATCGAAATACTTTGATTTGAAAGTATATACACAATTTTCAAAGATCCAAGCGATTGTTTATCCCCAATTTCTAACAAATTCCATAATTGTAGGCTTTTAATTTGGGTAATTTGTGACACCCCATTTCTACTGTTTGTAAATACTATGGTTTTTCATATAAATATATGAATACAAACAAAATACGGTTTATCAAAAACCGATTATTTACATTTTTAAAACTGTAGGTGTACAAATTCATATCAATCTAACCATAGTAAGCAAGAAAGGATTTAACCTTGAGTTCAATATAGGAGCTAACTTAAGCTCCACTCCAGCTAAACTTCATCCCATTGATAGCAACTTATTGACCTGGAATACATGGCAAAACATAGAATACATAAGACAAAAATTGTCTCGTGAGTTACATGAGTTTTAGACTCAAACTTTTAATTTCTTTTCCAACTTTTTTATAAAACTTATAACATAAAACATCTTCAAGTTTTATAATATCATACCATAACTCTTTACTTTTCAAAATCATCACATATCATGCCTTACAAAAATATCTTCTTTCCAAACTTTATAATAGCAATATACTATAACTTTTTACTTCTGAAAAATCATTTTATGATGTACTTTACAAAAATAGCATCTTTCTTACTTTCTTTGACTGGTTTTATAAGCTTGCTGGATTTTTATACTTAGGGCTTTAATCACTATAAGTGATACCCCAAGTCTCTATGGCTAGAAAGAACGGATCAATCCTCACCATAGAAGTGCTGAGGCGATCTACTTCGCGATGGGTATTTTCCCCAGTAGACCCCTTACCTAACCCGGGAAGGTTGGAACATAGTTCCCTTACTAACGATGCTTGCTACAATTACCAGTCATACAAAACATTTTCTGCTTGCTTGAACATTACTTACATACATATAACTTGTGGCTAAGCGCCAAACTTTATTACTTTCTATCTTTATGGCTAGATGCCAAATTTATAACCATATGTTTAAAACATGTCTATATAACATCTTAGGCTTAATGCCAAATCATACTTGAAAACATATACAAATTGTAACTGAAACATACTTCTTAAACATATTGTGGCTATATGCCTATCCATACTTTCAAACATGTATAGCTTGTATTCAAAATATTTATACGTTCATATGATTGGTTCTTAGACCAAATCATACTTTCATATAATTGGGTCATAGACCAAAACATAGCTTCAATATTATAGCATTATACTTTCACAAACAAGTTATAAATAAAACTCTTGCATATAATTTCACATATAAGATTTTATAAGAAATCTTGAAAATACTTACTTGCCATGTACCCCAGAATGGGTAAAAATACTGCATGTACTCACCTTATAGTTCTTGAAAGTTGACTAAGTATTTCTTGGTTCTTTACCCTTCCGTTGTTGTTCAATCACTTGACTTGCACCTATATTTATTATATAATACATTAACATTTATTTCTATTGACTCTATAACTCATTAGAGTCCTTATTATACCATTATAGGTCATTATAAGTCTATAACTTTTAAATGACCATCTTTAAATAAATCGTATATTATACGTATTTCACTACAGTACCCCCGAGGGGTCATATTTTGAATTTAACAATTTTCCACATGGTTTCATACCATTTTAAGGCTATGGTATGAGTTATAGACCAAATGAACATGTTTAGAAGCTAGTTCAAATCTCAAAATTAGACAAAAGTGCTGCCCAACAAGAGCACGACTCGTGCTCTTTTCCTTCTTGGAAGTGCACGACTCGTGCACAAAGTAGGATGTCATTCTTGGCTCAAATAGTGAGCACGACTCGTGCTAATCATAGACCAAATATGGCACGACTCGTGCTCTTGCTGCAGACTGTATTTTCAGTCCGATTTTTGAGCTGCAGACCTCTATTTTCACCTATTAAGCACTTAATACTTAACTTAATCTTTCTACTATCATTCCATGACTAAAACCCTTAGTTTACATCAGGTTTTAACTCATGGAATCACTGATTTCCACTTCAATTTCTTGAAAACTCGTTTTTGGAAATTTTCACTAAAAATTCATCTTTTTGAAATTAACCACTTAGGAATGTCTTAATACATCCTAAGTGATCATTTGGACTCAACAAAACCATAAAAACCAGTTTTTGATCTTACAATCCCGTGAACTAGGGTTCTTGAGCAAAATCATCATTTTTCTTAATTTTCACATATTCTTTAACTAGAACATGTTCTTGTGATGATTTTGAGCAAGATGGATTGAATGTGTTGAAAATACGATGATCGATCTCCACGAGTAAGGGGTTTTAAGCCGATTACTGTGTGACAGATATGTATTTTATCTATAATATGCGGAATAAGTAGGAGTTGCGGAATTAAATAAAACGGTAAATCTAAGCTAGACAGTATTTAAATATACAGAAAGCGGTAAATAAAGTAAATGTTAGAAGTTAGAGGTTAGATGTAATAAACGCCATTATCAACGATAAAGTGTTTTTACAATAAAAAAAGGTTAGAAGTTAGAAGTTAGAAGTTAGATGTCTCGGTTAAATACAGTCCATATATGTTTTCGTTGTCAAGGTTCAATTCGGATGTATTGGATATTTGGTACAGTTGATTTATAACATTTTGAATAAATCAATAACGACACAAATAATTTCAAAAGAACTTATCGATTGCAAATGAAGATGGCGTTTTCTTTGAAGCGTCGATTCTTGTTCTTTACGGTAGGATGAGGTTTGGTAGTTTTTTGATGTTTGGTGAAATGGGTTTTTGGTGTCGGTTTAATTGAGATGCACGGGGTTTTTATGGTTTAGTTTTCGTGGTGTATGTATTTGGTAGAGGGTGTGTAGGTTTTGTATCGGTAGGATGAGGTTTTGGTGATATTTGGTGTCGGGTAGAGGTTGTTTGGAGGTTTGAAGTTTGGTGTTGGGTAGAGGTTGTTTAGAGGTTTGAAGTTTTGGTGTCGGTGTCGGGTAGAGGTTTTGTATGGTGTTGGGTAGAGGTTTTGTTTGGTGTAGGGTAGAGGTTTTGTTTGGTGTCGGGTAGAGTATGGGTGTAGCGGTTTTGTTTGGTGTTTGTTTGGACGTGGATTTTCTTTGAGAGTATATGAGTATGTGGTGTAAGGTTTTATTTTCTACACTAGAATGGCAAGAGGTGAGCTTCTTATTTATAGTCACTGAACACAGTGTTCGCGTCGCGACCAGGTGGTCCGTCGCGTCGCGAAGGGGCGTGTGTCGGGTTGCTTTTGGTCGGCCACTGGTTAGTGCGTTGGGTTGGTAGTCTCGCGATCAAGAAGTTGGTGGTGTCGCGTCCAAGGGCTTCGCGTCGCGACCACCCTTGCCGTCGCGTCGCGAGCGCTGAAGCAATTTGGTCTTCTGTCTTTGCTCTTCTCTTCACGTCGCGACCACTGCTTCTGTCGCGTCGTGATTGCTGTAGCTGGGTGATATTTTGTATTTTGCTCTTTGGTTTGTAGCGTTACTTCCTCAGGTTTGGATGTTTTCTCAAAGTTTCTCGGGTCTTGATTTATTCTAGTTTTTTTTGATCTTGAATTCATGCAACCTGAAATACTGATAATATTTGTTAAAAAACATTTCGACTTATTTCAGTGATGGTCACATAAAAACATAAAAACATTATTCAACAATTTCCCCCTATGTGATCATTAATGAAATGAGGAGAAAAATGTTTGATTGAAAATTCTTGAAATTTGAATAAGACATTTATAAAACCATATCACTTGTTTTGAAAAAGTGTGACTAGATTTTACTTATGTTTTGAAAAATGTTTGTCAAGAATATTTGTTTCTGAATCAAGGTTTCATGTTCAATTATCAAAAGGTTTTTGTATATGTACTTTCATAATATTCCTTAAGATTTTATAACATTTATAAAGACGACAAGTGATCTGGATAGGTCGATTCAGATGAACTCTCATAGGTATAGCTCACACTTGACTGAGGTGTTTGTTTGTTCTGGGTGCAGAACTGGTGTATAATCACTAAAGATGAGTGATATCTCTCAGTTTGAAGGTGTTGACTTATGCTTAATGTGGATTTATACCTATATACTTTAGTCACTTGGTCTTCATATTAGATAATCAATCACATAAGACTGGTTTCGGCATTACTCAGAGGGTTTCTTCATTCATGCCATTGATGTTCACTCTCTCTCCGTCGGGAAATACATGTAGAGGGTTTTAGAAATATTCATAGTGCATTTTGCAACTAAGGATATTCAATTATGAAGGCTACAGTATCCCGGTAAATCTTCGGTTTTGAGAATCTGTTTGTTTGGAAAATTTTGAGAGATGTCTGTCTTGATGGATTGTTGTTGTAAATCTTTCTTTTCTTTGGTGAACGCTTCACCTTTGACTTTATCTTTTCTTGGTTTGTGTGAATACACATTGTGTAAAAGATATCTGATGTGGTTACCAATTTTGATTTGTTGACATCTTTTGTTGGATATGACTTTGCGTTTTGAGATTTTGAGTTTTCTTCTGGTTTTCTTGGATATGACTTTGTCGTTTCTTCAATTGTCAGATTTGTTATGCCAGATGATGAAGCTTTTCTTTGAAGTGGTTTGATTGAGGATAGGGATAGGTGATATAAAAGACAGTTTGTCTGATATATAAGAAAATTATTGTATCGTCCCTGGTCATTTTGATATCTAAGCAAAAATGAGACTAGCATCACGGTATAAGAGTATAAATCCTATAAGTCATAATGAAAACACCTTTTCTCACAGAAATGAAATCCACTTAGCAGTTGAAGACGAGGCACAAATTCTCACATGGGTTTGGTTTTCATCTGAATCTCCTGATCTTATGTCCCTTAATAGATAAAATCGTTATATTTGAAATAAATTCAAAGGGAATAGGAGAATGTACATAACGAAAATTTTGAGATTTGAACCTTCACTTTAATTTAAGAATTAATATAACTGAGAACATTCATCGAGCATAAGTATCTGAAATTTTAGTCAAGAAGATGTTAATCACATGGTTTTATAAAAACTTTTAAAAGGATAAAACTTTATTTAATTTTTGTGATTTTTGATTATGTGGATTTTTTTGAAAAATTTGGTTATTTGAATGTTTTTGGTAAATTTTGGTTATGGGGGTGAGAATTGGGTAACGAGAGTTCCCCCATAAATGATGCACTGGGATCATTTTGGATAGGTAGATTGGGATTGTTTTAGAGGGGAATTTGATTTTGGTGGTTCTCCCATAAATGATGCATTAGGATCATTTGGACATGTCGATTGGGATGTTTTAGGAGGGTTCTGGTTTTGGTGGTTCCCCCTCGACTGGATCCGCATCATTTTGGTTTGATTGTGAAGTTTCTGCATCGGAGGTAGTGTGGGTTTGAAGTCTTGTAGAAGGCTATGGTTTGTTGTCATATGCTTGGAACGGCCACTATCGATATACCATGTATCATCCTTGGGCTCTCCAGCACAAAGTACCTGCAATTAGACAGAAAGTTTAGGTACCCAAACCATGGTGGGTCCTGATTTGTTAATGGTTTTCGGTGATTTGAAATCATTATGGTTTCTGTTATTTGGACGAAGTGGTTGAGGCTTGATTTGACTTATCAGATTTTCCCAATTTAGGATTTGTTTTTGAAAACCTGTCATTTGAAATGGTCTTTGATTTTGTGAAAGGTATCTTATATGTGAAGATCTGTTTGATAACCTTTCTTTGTATCTGGGATTTTGATGATTTTGGAAAACATTATGATGATGGAATGGAGTTTTGTGAAATGATGGTTTCTGAAAGTTCCCCGAGAGATTGAAGTTTATCTCTTGAAAGCGATTTTGAATTGGTTTTTGAAACGGTTTTTGTTTTTGATTAAAGGTTTGTTTTTGTGGCACAGAAGCTGGTTTTAAAGGTTTCTTTTGGGTTTGTTTGAAAACTTTGGGTTTGCCTTGTTCTTTTTGAAAAGCAATTGGTTTAGAGGTACTGCCTGTCTCGTAAAAGGAGTTTTGGTTGGTAATTTGGATTTGGTGGGTTGAAGACCTATTAGTGAAAGATCTTTTGGAAAGAGTGAAATCAGTATCATCTGGGTTACAGTTGATAACTGTTTCGTCGTCTGAATTTTCCTCATTAACAGATGTGGATAGATCTGTTAGAGTTGATTCAGAGTTTTCACTGTTAGTCCTGGTTTCTTGTTTGGCTTGTTCGATTTCGAAGGATTCTCTTCCTAATCCAGGTCTGTAATTCATATCGATTTTGCCAGATCCTAAGGATGTTGCTTTGATGAAAATATCATCACTTAGTTTTCTAGCAAGATTGATAGAATCCAGTTTTCCTTGAAATCTTTGATTCTCAGATTCAAGAAGTTTGATTTGTTTTGAAAAATCATCTAATTTCAGAATCAAACTAGAGTTTATGTCAGTTAAATCTTGAATTTTTAGTTTTAACTGAAGGACTTCTATTTCTAAGGCATCTTTTATTTCAGATGGAAAAACAGATTGATTTTTTATTTCCAAGTCCTTTTTTTGTTTTAGAGCTTCATTTAATTGATCTAAGACGTGATTATATTCTTCTGATTTTCGTTCGACGTCTCTTTCAAGTTTGTCTCTAGTCTTTGTTGATTCTCCAAATCTGAGTTGCAAGGTTTGTAATTCAGATTTGTAGATATCAGATTTGACTATTGTGTCATGATATAGTTTGAGATCAGCTTTCAAACTGTTCTCAATCTTAGTCATGTGGGACTCAAATGGTGTTCTTGAAAGACCGATTTCTGAGATCATAGACCATACCTGATCGATGACATATGGAGCTCTTGAGTAGGTTGTGGAAGACATTTTTGGGTTGTTTTTTTTTTTTGAAAATTTTAAGATTTTAATTTTTTAATTTTTTTTTTTGAACAAGTGATATTAAGATGAAATTTTTAAAGAAAACTTATTGGTGGTTTATAAAAACGCTACACAAAAGTTTTCGACAAAAATTTCAAAGTAAATCACACATGCTCTGATACCAATTGTTGAAAATACGATGATCGATCTCCACGAGTAAGGGTTTTTAAGCCGATTACTGTGTGACAGATATGTATTTTATCTATAATATGCGGAATAAGTAGGAGTTGCGGAATTAAATAAAACGGTAAATCTAAGCTAGACAGTATTTAAATATACAGAAAGCGGTAAATAAAGTAAATGTTAGAAGTTAGAGGTTAGATGTAATAAACGCCATTATCAACGATAAAGTGTTTTTACAATAAAAAAAGGTTAGAAGTTAGAAGTTAGAAGTTAGAAGTTAGAAGTTAGATGTCTCGGTTAAATACAGTCCATATATGTTTTCGTTGTCAAGGTTCAATTCGGATGTATTGGATATTTGGTACAGTTGATTTATAACATTTTGAATAAATCAATAACGACACAAATAATTTCAAAAGAACTTATCGATTGCAAATGAAGATGGCGTTTTCTTTGAAGCGTCGATTCTTGTTCTTTACGGTAGGATGAGGTTTGGTAGTTTTTTGATGTTTGGTGAAATGGGTTTTTGGTGTCGGTTTAATTGAGATGCACGGGGTTTTTATGGTTTAGTTTTCGTGGTGTATGTATTTGGTAGAGGGTGTGTAGGTTTTGTATCGGTAGGATGAGGTTTTGGTGATATTTGGTGTCGGGTAGAGGTTGTTTGGAGGTTTGAAGTTTGGTGTTGGGTAGAGGTTGTTTAGAGGTTTGAAGTTTTGGTGTCGGTGTCGGGTAGAGGTTTTGTATGGTGTTGGGTAGAGGTTTTGTTTGGTGTAGGGTAGAGGTTTTGTTTGGTGTCGGGTAGAGTATGGGTGTAGCGGTTTTGTTTGGTGTTTGTTTGGACGTGGATTTTCTTTGAGAGTATATGAGTATGTGGTGTAAGGTTTTATTTTCTACACTAGAATGGCAAGAGGTGAGCTTCTTATTTATAGTCACTGAACACAGTGTTCGCGTCGCGACCAGGTGGTCCGTCGCGTCGCGAAGGGGCGTGTGTCGGGTTGCTTTTGGTCGGCCACTGGTTAGTGCGTTGGGTTGGTAGTCTCGCGATCAAGAAGTTGGTGGTGTCGCGTCCAAGGGCTTCGCGTCGCGACCACCCTTGCCGTCGCGTCGCGAGCGCTGAAGCAATTTGGTCTTCTGTCTTTGCTCTTCTCTTCACGTCGCGACCACTGCTTCTGTCGCGTCGTGATTGCTGTAGCTGGGTGATATTTTGTATTTTGCTCTTTGGTTTGTAGCGTTACTTCCTCAGGTTTGGATGTTTTCTCAAAGTTTCTCGGGTCTTGATTTATTCTAGTTTTTTTTGATCTTGAATTCATGCAACCTGAAATACTGATAATATTTGTTAAAAAACATTTCGACTTATTTCAGTGATGGTCACATAAAAACATAAAAACATTATTCAACAGAATGATTACATTGGAACCATGATTTCTGGAAAAATCAGAAATCAAGGTTTGATTCCCGTTCAAGAAATTGAAGCTTAGTGTTTGAGAATCCTACCTCTTGAAGCTTGGAATCACCCATTCCAAAGTTTTTCTTTTGATTCCCTTGAAGAATTTCTCTAGCTTCTTGATCTTCCATGCTCTTCTCTTGCTTTCTCTCTCGTTCTCTCTCTAGACTCTTCTGAAAACTTCTGGAGAATGAGAGTTAAATTACTCTCATTTATATTTAATTTTTATAACATATTTACACTTTAACCCCTAGCCTTCTACTTTCTTTACAAAAATGGTCCTAAAAACCCAAAATTTTGCAAACTAACCTCCATTAACTTCTAATTTAACATTTTCTTGACATTTTGGTCATTTCCATGTCAAATGACCATTTTGCCCTTTTTGGCTATATTTCACTATTCATGCGGTAAAACTCCAAATTTCACATAAACTTTTATTTCTTATATTATTATTTCACAAATACATATTATCTTACATAATGGTCTTATAATGGGTCAAAAGACCATTTTACCGTTTTAATGGTAAAATGACCAAATTACCCTTTTTAACCATTTTTCTCTAAACTCTTGGAATTTTGCTACAATTCCCAATAAATTATTTTAAAACTTTCAAAATATTTTAATCTTTCCCTTAATTATTTTCTCGAATATAAATTCAAAATTTTTGGGTCGTTACAACTACCTCCCCCTTATTGGGATTCCGTCCTCGGAATCATCGCACAATTATTAAAGGGAAATCACTCTCCCTCCTTTTCAAATGTTCTCCGCACTTTCTTTTTTTTTTTTTACCAACACATAATCATATAATTCATTATTTTATCTTTTAATCTTTTATTCTTTGGTTGTTTTTGATTCTGTAATCAGTTCTTAACTGTTCTTGCTTTCAATCCTTTATAAAGGATTAACATAATTTCTTTAAAACTTTGTATCATCCCAGTTAACCAAAATATCATTTTGGTCATTTTATCTGCTTTCTCAACCTTTTAGTCATTCATTCATATTTTACCTCATTTCATTTATATACAATCTCTTGTAAACTTATTTTACAAACTAGTTTCATACTTCAATACTTTATCATTAATAGCAATCTACTTTATAATTCTCCTCATATCTTTATTAAAACATGTGAGATTATACTCACAACATTTTTACTTATGAAAATTCCAATACCATTAAACATGATTATATATGTCTCGTATTTTTTTTTAATAAATTTATAAATACACCAAAATCTTTTCCTGGTATAAATTTTGTCCCTTAATGGACATTTTACTCGAACATAACTTCTTCTTCCTTTTTAGAAGTTTTACAAATTCTTATCTTTACATAATTGTTCTTTAGATCTTTTAAACTTCACTTTATTATTCTTTACATCTACTAACAATTCTCGACTTATTACCACTCATAAGGAATGCATTTTTTTTATATCCATACTTTTCCTCTTTAATATCCAAAATACTCATAACAACATATATATTACTTTTATTAATTGGCCAAAATGCCCTTTCAATCATTCTATTCATTTTTCTTAATTTTTAACGTCTGTTCATTCACATACTTCTTACTCCATGTTTAATTCGCTTTCCTTTTTACTTCATTTCACTCATACGCGAATTTCTTCATTTAACTTAATAAAAATTATTTCCTTTTGACGTTCATCCTTCAAACTCTTATTTTATAGCATAGTCTCATACTTCCATGTTTTTATCAAAAGTAGCAATATACTTTGCAATTCTTCTTATATATTTGCCAAAAATAGGTGAGGTTATACTCACCATATTCTGAAACTTTTCTAAATACGATTAGACATAAATTGCATGTAAGCAAGGTTTATAAAATACACTAAATCTTTCTTTGTAAATTTTTTTTATTTCTCACATTAGTGCTTAACTTAGCACCTAATCTTCTACTTCCTTTTTCCTTACGGTATTTAGATTGTTACCATGATTGCTTCAAAATTTATTTTTCTTCAATTCACTTCTGGAACTTCATACATGTTGTATATGATAATTCATATTTCCATATTTACTACATTTTTCACAATATTTCTATCTTGTGGTGTATTTATATTTCATACCCGTATTCGTTAACTTCTTGACATATTCTTACAAGTTCTTAGTTGCATAATATACACATATGTATATACTTGGTTCTCTCTTGGTTTAAGAACTCAACTAGATATTTTTAACATTTTCGTCCCATGACGAATTCTTGACATAACCTTCAATTACCATTACTTCTCATTACTCTTTACTGGTTATAGTTAATGCTAAAACAATAATTTTCTTGCCTTTACATCTTTTACCATTTCTGTCATGTGTTATAAGGCTATATGCCTAACACATGTTGCTATTTTTTTTTTAAATTCCACTTCTTTACACTATATATTTCTTTATGTCATTATATATTTCATATAAAACTTACTTCTTATATATCTTTAGGTGATACACAATTGTCGTTTATTTTCTCGTCATCTTTTGTTCTTTTGTATTTCGAGACCGTATGCCCGATACATTATTTTACTCCTTTGCTTCATACCTTATAGTATTCTAATTAGAATACTTATTTCATAACCACTTTTATACTTTGTATAAGTTCAAAAACTTACTCATTCACTTACATTTATAAACTCGTATAAACATATATACATTTCTTTGTATTTCATGGCTATTAGTCATGTACTGACCATTTCTCACAATCTTTGGAGACTTTTAGCCATTTAATATTTCATATTTCCAAACTCAATTTCATGATACTTCATACTTCGAATTTTTTTTTTTTTTCAAATTCTTATCTGCAGGTACTAAATCTGGTACCTCTTACCTTAATATTTTATTTGTCCTGGGACAACCTTAATATTATTCTTTTAAGAAACAAATTATCAATTTTTTTACAATTCGAACTGCTTTCCCATACTTGTTGAGTAAGCATGCTCTACTTCCAAGCTTTAGGTTTATTAACTCTTGTCTTTGACTAAATTCTAATCTCTGTTATGAAAAAGTTCCTTGAAGATAACAAAGAATCTTCATAATAACCTTTCATGTTGCGATGCCTGGCATCACCTACAAATGGTTACAATCTGCCACTGATTTATATTAAATAATATTCTTTGCGGATATCGATCCACATTTACTTATCGTGACGTTACTTTTATTTGGGTACATCATATACATGCATCTTCATTTGAATACCACTCCTTTTGCAGGCCGATTCGCGCCAACAACTTCCAAGTCTACATGTAAATATAACCACCTCAATATGGTTTTCATATGCTTATGATATAATAAACAAGGCATATTATCCTTGCTTTACTTGAATTTCTTTCTTTTCGACTATGCACAACGAGGTTATCGGGCTTTTGTACCGATCATTCCTCATTATTCATCTTCATTTACTCTTCACTTATCTTGCTGCTTGTCACTTTACTTGTCTCATCACTAAATTTACGACTTGTTCACTTGTCCAATATTTGGACACTTTTTTTTATAGAAATTTATATATTATTAATACATCCTGCTGGTAATTTTCATTCTTTATGTAAGAGTCTTACAATTCTCGTATGGGTAATCAATACCCATGTTTCTTCTCCATATCGCTCTTATTCCTACTTCCGCACGCCTCGACAGGCATATACTTTCATGTCTTTCAATCCATTCAGGAATATTAATTATCACATTATTTCTTTTACTTTACCATACTAAGTGGTATATATCCACTGCATTATCTTTTAATACTTATAATCTTACTTGTTCTTATTACATAGGCATATAATTCCTATGTTATTCTTACTACCCTCTTCAAAAACTTTATTCACCAGATTACCATAATTCCTTTGTGATTCCACCAGTTTCAATACATATCCTGTGATTACGATAATACGGGCCCATATTACCATAACCACCTACACATATTGATTCTGTTGGTACCACAAGGTTTCATGGGACACTGATTCCTTTAACATATAACACCATTATAATACATGGTGATCAATACTGAAAATCTTTCTACTTTATAACCATAGTCTTTAATAAATTTAGACGGTTATGGAAAATATCATATAATTTTTTTTAACGGTCAAATCTTTGCTCACTTTAAACATTAGCTTAACACTTCTTAGTGTTATATATCTACACATTTTACATAATGCATAATGTCTTAATCATTTAAGACATCATATAACATACTTTCATAAACTAACATTTTTATAGCATGAGTTTAAGCCTAGGAGTGGAACAAGCCAATCCTAATTCGCTTAAACTATGGCTCTGATACCAACTTGTGACACCCCATTCCTACTGTTTGTAAATACTATGGTTTTTCATATAAATATATGAATACAAACAAAATACGGTTTATCAAAAACCGATTATTTACATTTTTAAAACTGTAGGTGTACAAATTCATATCAATCTAACCATAGTAAGCAAGAAAGGATTTAACCTTGAGTTCAATATAGGAGCTAACTTAAGCTCCACTCCAGCTAAACTTCATCCCATTGATAGCAACTTATTGACCTGGAATACATGGCAAAACATAGAATACATAAGACAAAAATTGTCTCGTGAGTTACATGAGTTTTAGACTCAAACTTTTAATTTCTTTTCCAACTTTTTTATAAAACTTATAACATAAAACATCTTCAAGTTTTATAATATCATACCATAACTCTTTACTTTTCAAAATCATCACATATCATGCCTTACAAAAATATCTTCTTTCCAAACTTTATAATAGCAATATACTATAACTTTTTACTTCTGAAAAATCATTTTATGATGTACTTTACAAAAATAGCATCTTTCTTACTTTCTTTGACTGGTTTTATAAGCTTGCTGGATTTTTATACTTAGGGCTTTAATCACTATAAGTGATACCCCAAGTCTCTATGGCTAGAAAGAACGGATCAATCCTCACCATAGAAGTGCTGAGGCGATCTACTTCGCGATGGGGATTTTCCCCAGTAGACCCCTTACCTAACCCGGGAAGGTTGGAACATAGTTCCCTTACTAACGATGCTTGCTACAATTACCAGTCATACAAAACATTTTCTGCTTGCTTGAACATTACTTACATACATATAACTTGTGGCTAAGCGCCAAACTTTATTACTTTCTATCTTTATGGCTAGATGCCAAATTTATAACCATATGTTTAAAACATGTCTATATAACATCTTAGGCTTAATGCCAAATCATACTTGAAAACATATACAAATTGTAACTGAAACATACTTCTTAAACATATTGTGGCTATATGCCTATCCATACTTTCAAACATGTATAGCTTGTATTCAAAATATTTATACATTCATATGATTGGTTCTTAGACCAAATCATACTTTCATATAATTGGGTCATAGACCAAAACATAGCTTCAATATTATAGCATTATACTTTCACAAACAAGTTATAAATAAAACTCTTGCATATAATTTCACATATAAGATTTTATAAGAAATCTTGAAAATACTTACTTGCCATGTACCCCAGAATGGGTAAAAATACTGTATGTACTCACCTTATAGTTCTTGAAAGTTGACTAAGTATTTCTTGGTTCTTTACCCTTCCGTTGTTGTTCAATCACTTGACTTGCACCTATATTTATTATATAATACATTAACATTTATTTCTATTGACTCTATAACTCATTAGAGTCCTTATTATACCATTATAGGTCATTATAAGTCTATACCTTTTAAATGACCATCTTTAAATAAATCGTATATTATACGTATTTCACTACAGTACCCCCGAGGGGTCATATTTTGAATTTAACAATTTTCCACATGGTTTCATACCATTTTAAGGCTATGGTATGAGTTATAGACCAAATGAACATGTTTAGAAGCTAGTTCAAATCTCAAAATTGGACAAAAGTGCTGCCCAGCAAGAGCACGACTCGTGCTCTTTTCCTTCTTGGAAGTGCACGACTCGTGCACAAAGTAGGATGTCATTCTTGGCTCAAATAGTGAGCACGACTCGTGCTAATCATAGACCAAATATGGCACGACTCGTGCTCTTGCTGCAGACTGTATTTTCAGTCCGATTTTTGAGCTGCAGACCTCTATTTTCACCTATTAAGCACTTAATACTTAACTTAATCTTTCTACTATCATTCCATGACTAAAACCCTTAGTTTACATCAGGTTTTAACTCATGGAATCACTGATTTCCACTTCAATTTCTTGAAAACTCGTTTTTGGAAATTTTCACTAAAAATTCATCTTTTTGAAATTAACCACTTAGGAATGTCTTAATACATCCTAAGTGATCATTTGGACTCAACAAAACCATAAAAACCAGTTTTTGATCTTACAATCCCGTGAACTAGGGTTCTTGAGCAAAATCATCATTTTTCTTAATTTTCACATATTCTTTAACTAGAACATGTTCTTGTGATGATTTTGAGCAAGATGGATTGAATGATTACATTGGAACCATGATTTCTGGAAAAATCAGAAATCAAGGTTTGATTCCCGTTCAAGAAATTGAAGCTTAGTGTTTGAGAATCCTACCTCTTGAAGCTTGGAATCACCCATTCCAAAGTTTTTCTTTTGATTCCCTTGAAGAATTTCTCTAGCTTCTTGATCTTCCATGCTCTTCTCTTGCTTTCTCTCTCGTTCTCTCTCTAGACTCTTCTGAAAACTTCTGGAGAATGAGAGTTAAATTACTCTCATTTATATTTAATTTTTATAACATATTTACACTTTAACCCCTAGCCTTCTACTTTCTTTACAAAAATGGTCCTAAAAACCCAAAATTTTGCAAACTAACCTCCATTAACTTCTAATTTAACATTTTCTTGACATTTTGGTCATTTCCATGTCAAATGACCATTTTGCCCTTTTTGGCCATATTTCACTATTCATGCGGTAAAACTCCAAATTTCACATAAACTTTTATTTCTTATATTATTATTTCACAAATACATATTATCTTACATAATGGTCTTATAATGGGTCAAAAGACCATTTTACCGTTTTTATGGTAAAATGACCAAATTACCCTTTTTAACCATTTTTCTCTAAACTCTTGGAATTTTGCTACAATTCCCAATAAATTATTTTAAAACTTTCAAAATATTTTAATCTTTCCCTTAATTATTTTCTCGAATATAAATTCAAAATTTTTGGGTCGTTACATAATTAATTAATTAATGATACTTATAATTATATTCTTAATTATGTATCTATCAACAATAAACAAAATATAAATATAAACACAAATATATTATATCATCAGCAAATACCATCTCCAATCCTAGTATACCTTTTTTATTTTTAAGATTGTCTGCTTTCCATATCGTATACAATTGCACTTGAATAATTCGTTCATCTTTTAATAGATTAAATTCACTTATACTGGTATATGTCATCACAATGGTGAAATATTTAGTTGTAATGAAGTCTTTCAATGTGGTTATATTAAACCACATATTTAATGAAAATAAAACTGCTACAATTTCAAATGGTGTTTTTAGCTTATGATAGTTAATTTATATTTATGATACTTAAAACAATGAAAAATAAAAAATATCATATATTTTTTCAGTTCCAACTAAATTGGTTCTTAAAGGTTGATACAAAAACTATTAATTTTAAAATACGGATTTTTGCATTAAATTTAATTAAAATTCTTTCAATTCATGAATTGAATATCATGAGTTAAAAAAGCTTTTGAATTAGAGTAGTAATTTGGGTGTGAACTATTAGATGTATTCTCTTTTGGCACCTTCCTTAGCTTGGATTTGATCTACATTAAGGGTTCTTCAAACAAATTGGTTTTGCTAAAACGTTGATAATATTGATCCTTCTTGTAGTTGTAAATGTCATTAGGTAGCATCATTGTAGTAAATTTATATATATGTAATCTGCAATAGATATTTATAGTAAGATTAAGTTTAAATATACATAAGATCGCATATCTAGTTAGTGAATATAAATATGTAAAAAGTTGATTGTTTGCATGTGCTTGCAATGTTACATGTATGGAAACGAATATGTAAGCACGTAGAATAAATTGTAATATTAAGCTAATATTAAATAATATTAATAAAATCAAGTTTTAAAAACATATAAAAATATCTTAAAAAAGTTGGGATAAAACTGAACTAAATTAGTAAAATATTAGTAAAGTTGGTCTAAAGTTGTTAAAAAGGTCAGAAAGAAATTCGTAATAGAGATAAAAAGAAAAATCAAAACTGAAAAACAAAAATAGAATGAAGATGAAATTTGTAATAAAATTTTAAAGATTGGTTAAAACTGAAAAAATATTAAAATAGGTTGGGGGTGAAGAGAATTGTGCCCGAGGAGTTGCTTCAGAACGGTGGGTTCCTTCAACTCCAGATTTGGATATACTTTCTGCCTTGTATACACAATAAAAAATTGTGTGGTGACAAGAACGATTTGAACACCTAACCTTCTACATGGAACATCAAAACATTTACCATTGCACTAAACTTGCTTTCGTTGAAAACTAATACTGAAATTTTTTAAAGAGAAATCAAATTAAAAACTAATATAATACTTGTCCACACCGACATTTATAATCGTATGGTATACTAATAAAGTCCAAACCAAACTAAGGAAATCAGAGCTTCTCACAAACTGTCATCATTTCTCATCTTTACCATACTTGCGTTTCATCGACATAAATATCTAATATTTTCCCCACAATGTTTTAAGGCGAACAAAATTTTCATAAAAGAATACTAAAGGCTAATTGGAATTATTAATTAAAATTTTATATATGAGATGTAGCAAATGTATATTATTCTGAAAACGATTGTTTGATTTCTTTAATCACACTAAGATTTGGTCACTTTATTTATTTTGTTTATTATTGACTATGTTCCATTTATGTTCCTATCATAATTGTAAACAACTAGGGTTTGCATTTGTGCGTTGCAAGTGACATTTTGAAAAACATAATCTACTAAATACAAAAGAAGCTATAAAAAAAATTATAAAAACTAAAAGCTCTTCAAAAACATTCTTAAAAACTAAGTTGTAAAAAAGCTAAAAATAAAATAATATGAAAAAAAAACTAAGTTCTTAACTCATAAGAAAAAAAAATTTCAAACTTTCGCAAAAATTGTACAAAAAAGTTTCCATAAAAAAATTAAAATATTGCTAAAGTTTGAAGAATAATAGAAAAAAGTTAAAAATTTGGCAAAAATTATAATAAAAGATATTAAGTTTATAAAAAATAAAAATTGAGTAAATTGTAAAAAGAAAATTATAGGATAACCAAATAAATTATTACTAACACATTGTTCCCGAGTGAGGGTGGTGAGAAACCACATTAGAAGGCCTAAGAACAAGAAGAGTGGAGTGGTTTTTTCCCTTCACAACCACTTACTTTTTACCTCTCACGTAGGCGTCATCTCAATAAACCCTCACCGAACCCCACCCCCTTAAATCTTGAAAATGATAACCCTCACTACCACTTACTTTTTTAATTAAATAATTACTTAAAATAAATAAAACTAAATAACAAACTTAATTAAGTTAAATTAACCAAATAATTAAAAAAAGAAAACCAATTCATTAATTTCGAAAAAAACGACAAACAACAATAAAATATAAAAATTCTAAATAAAAACGCAAACTACAAACGACATTACAAAACAAACATACGAACTACAAACGTCAATCCTCCGAGCCATACGAATTGCCATCGGAGTCGTTGTCAGAAATCTCTTCTTCGTCGTCGTCGATATACTCCTTGTATTCGTCATCAGTCGACAAGAAGAACTCATCATCTGAAATGTCGACGCTTTCAATATCATTTCTGTAAACATGCTCCGACAAATCAGCTTCAAAGTTGTGATGCAACTCAAGGTTACGTACCTCCACTCTGTTTGCTAGGTATTGTGCCATTTCAAAATCGAGTGGTTCACGTTGTGGCAAAATTTCGTTTTCATCAAATTGGCATATCGCTTTTCCTTCGTATTCTAAAATCATATTGTGTAATATGATGCACGTACATTACCACTTCGATTTTTCTAGTCATCCTAGGTACGTGCCAGATTGCTTACTATGTGCCAACGTCTTTTGAGAATGTCAAACGCTCGTTCTATATCATTCCTAGCTGTTTCTTATACCACCTTAAATCTCAATTGTTTTTCGTCATTCGGATGGGACCATGCTTTGACAAAAACAGAATATTCCAGATAAATCTCATCGGTCAAATAATAATCTCGTTTGTATGATATGTCATTCACTATGAAAGACACTTCATGAGCAACTCCCTGAAATATATCGTTGAATACTGAGATTGATCGAGCATATTGATGTCATTGTTAGACCCCGCAACTTAAAAAAAGCATGTCAAAACCAAAAATCGATTGACGCCACCGTTTCCAAAATTATCGTCGGCTCTTTGTAGTCCCCCGCATAATCTGACCACGCCATGCATTTGGACACATAGCCTACGGCCAATGCATACAATCAATGCTACCAATCATCCTTGGTAACCCATGTCTGTTTTCGTGCGTCGTATACGGTTGATGCATGTCGCTGATAGTTGGCTTACGTAGATATCGTTTATCGTAAACCAACATGATAACTTTTACAAACTTGTAAAATGTTTCCTGTGACGTTCTTTCAGACATACATAGGTACTCATCCCACGCGTCACCTCCTAAACCAAAACCTAATTGTCGGATTGGCGATGTGCATTTAATTATGTATCGTCGAAAACCCTTTTATACCTCTTGCATCCCACCATTGTTGGAAATAAGCATACTGTGATTCAAATCGGCAACTATGCGTAAAAACAATGTTTACTCATTCGGAACCTTCGTCTGAACTTAGATGGGTAGACGACGTCATCAGCAAATTAGTCTTGAACTAGACGATTGTGTCCTTCTTCACGTTGTCTACGTGAATGACCACCTCGTTGTCTAGGCACCCGTGAACTTTCTGCTTGGTTTTCTAAATAGAATATCATTCGTTGCGTCATTTGACCGACAAATTCCATTTCCAACATTCGATTAGTATCCTCGGATGAACTTGAAGATGACGACGATGACGATTGCACAGATATTTTAAAATTTGATATTTGAGAAAATTTATTGGGTGTGAGTTGTGTAAAATAATAGGTGTATATAGGAATTTAATTTTGAATTTTTAAAGCGGTTGCAATATAGCCGTTGGGGGGGGGGGGGGGGGGGCGATTGTGTGATAGCGTGTGTGGACAGGATCCTTCTTGAACCCGCAACCCGCGGTCACCCACCCAACCGAGGCGGTGTACCAGCGCGTGTTTTTTGTGACACGTTAGAGCCCGCATAGTGCGGGTTGACCACTCCGGTCGGTCTAATAGAGGGAAGGGGAAAAAAAGAAAGGAAGTGGAAGGAAAGTTAAATAAATTTGTATTCCCGATTTTTTTTGGAAGGATTGGGAAAGAAGAGAATAGATTTGAGATGATTATTAACCTTCCAAACTTTCCTTCCAAATTGGACGGATTTGGAGAGAAAGAGATCACGTCATGATATATATTCATATTTTTCACAGTTTTACCCTCAACCCTAGTATAAAATAAAGATGCCGCTTCCATGATCATCATCACTCTCCTCCGGTGTAAAGTAAAGAGTTGTATTACGAAAATTCTAAAGAACACCAACGAAAGGAATACATTCGGAAATATATGGTCTATATAATGTGTAGATTAATATTTCCTCCAATTTCATATATTTAGAATCTAGTTATGATTCTGTAATTGTTTATCCAAAAATATATCCAAATTTATGAAGTATATAAGTACCCAAAAATTGCCCGTTCAATGATTGAATATATCTTAGATTTGATGTTTATGTTATCTTCCAAGATATTGTCAATTATTGGTTAAAGTTTGTTATGGTGTCATTGTATTTAGATATACAATTGATACGTAACTAAAATGTTACGTGAAAATTCGTCTTAAGAGAAGACACAAAAAGATAAAAACACAAAAGATCGGGTAATATAACGTGCAAAACCTTCTAAATGCATAATTGAAAATCAGTTGTATTGTAACTTTAAACATGTAATCGGACGATTTCTATGATCAATTTTCATATATTGATCAATGCATATCACTGGTGCCTCTATATTTGACACAGTAAGATCAGTTTTGGCTATGGAATGAGAGGTTCCATCCAATTTAGTTACAAAAAAAATTATAGTATGACAATTTCTATATTCTCCAAAGTGAAGTGGTCCATATACAATAATTTTTAATCATATACAATAATTTATACATTAGAGAGGTTGTGTATTATGCATAAAATTTTAAAAACTGTTGTGAACGTTAAATACCATTACGAATCGTGCAAGTAACAACATTGGTTTGAATTGAGGTTCATTTTTCTATAAGTTGTTGAAGAAATTTTTATTAATCCACACTCATATATAGTATAACAATTCTAATTAGACAGCATGAACTTGCATTTGGGTAAAAACGTTAAACACGTATACGTTTATTATATATGTCAATTTTTGCTTTATAGAAAAGGCGGCACCCCCTCCCCCCTTTATTTTTTTGTTTGCTTTTGAATGATAACTTTATAACTTTCATGTTCCGACAAATGTTGCATCACACTTGCGTATGGTCTTCTTTAGATAATGACATTCTAACTTAATTTCTTGTTTGCAAGCTAAATTGCACACATTATTTTCAGAATATTGGGAGTTACATGTAATTTAAGATATCTTTGAACGAAGTATGAATTAATAAACAACTATCAAAACAACAAATTGTTTAAAATATTGTCAAAGAACCATTTAAAACAATTTTACACAAAGTGTTGATTTCCGAATTCCCCCGATCATGCCACACCATCCAAATATTATCTAATATTTAACCGAAAAGACTCATTATGCGACGTGATACATAAAACAAATAGTAAGCGGCTTATTTGAAGACTGAAGTTAGAAATAAGCTCAACACCAGTTACAAGTGGTGGAACATGCGATCGGTGGACTCAAAACTCAAATAGACTATGCATCCAAACCCCAAATATATCAGAACCAATTATGTTATGTCATAAGACACTATTAGAAAAAAAGTGAAAATCCGACGAAAATATTTGCTTTTAAAATTCTGACAAAATGCGACGTATTAGCTGCAATACAAATAACCAAAATTTTGTGACAATATTGCATCAAAACAACGACCGAAAATATATTGTCCGTTATTCGTTGGAAAATAATGATTGAATTTGGACGAAACCCTAACAAAATATTTTTTTAATTCAGTTTAATATTTCGTCGTTTATTTGTCGCTAAATAAAATACGACAGAATTTTGACAGAAAGTTCAAAATGTCTTTTCTAAACTTTATACTTATTATTACTATGATATTTAGTATTAGTATACTCCTAAAATGTTTTTCGGAACATTTTTTTTGTTATTATTATTGTTAGAATGCATATGGATGTCTCTTATACGTATTTTTGTATGTCTATATGTGTATTCGTGTTTAATTATGTATATATGTCTATGCAAGTGCGTCTATGCATTTGTATGTTTATGTATGTGCATATATGTATGTGTGTGCTCATGTATACATAAACATACACACACACAATATATATATATATATATATATATATATATATATATATATATATATATATATATATATATATATATATATATATATATATATATATATACACACACACACACACACACACACGCACACACACACACACACACACACACACACCCCCCAAGCTACTAGGTTAAAACCATGAACAGAGTAAATAGATCCGATGGTCCACAAGCATGTACATATGTGGATAATATGTATAACTTGGTGATGATCCTAGACGCAACTACAGGGAGACAGAAGGAGTGGTAAAGTCTTTGGCGTTGATACCACAAATATTCACTACGTGGAGACATGGACACAATCTTCTAAGGCACCTCATCCTCTTCTCAGTTTGTGTAGTCTCAACAAGAGGTATACTTATTTTATAAATGCTTTGTGTTCTTATAGAGAAATAAAAAAAATATATTGCTATTACCAATAAATTAAATCAAGTACATTGCTATTATGAATATATTATAAAGTATGATGCTATTATGTTTCAAATATAAAATGTCCTACTACTATAGATAAAAAACTAACGTATGTTGCTACCATGTATTAAAAAAATAAAGTATATTGTTTGTTTACTAATCCTATATGTTTCTTGCTATTATGTATAATAAATAAAGTACGTTGCTGTTATTGAATAAAAATAAAGATTGTTGCTATTATGGATAAAAGAAGGAAATGCATTGTCTATGTTTGTAAAAAATAGTAAGTTGCTATTACGGATAACATATAATATATGTTGTTATTATGGATAAAATATAAAGTGTGTTGCTATGTTGAAAAAAACCAAAGTACATTGCTAATATGAAAAGAAAATGAAGTGTGTTTCAAGATTCTTATTGGTACAAGAGTTGCATACACAAATGGATAACTACGAACAGGAAATAGAAGTAATGCAACAAAAGCATAAACAACTTGAAGAGCAAATATCGTGAATTATAAGACGATTTGGTAACGTAACCGACAATCCATAAAATGAATCTTAGTTGATAATATAATACTTGTTTTATTGGAAATTTTTTAATATTCATGTTTATTAGGATTGTAGAACTTGTAAAAAATATTTGAGAAATATATGAATTTTTATTTATAGAAAAAACATGGGTTTTTTATTTATATTGTAATGAGTTTTTGTTTTAATATTGACTTTTTGCTGATAGAGTAGCGACAAAAAAGCTGTTGCAAATTATAAAGTCCGTCAGATTTTCGTCACAAACATTCGCCACGAAAGGTGGTGACTAAAACCATAATGGAAACCATCTATCGAGAATCCGTCGTAATAACCAGCAAAGCAATATTGTTGCAAATCTGTCGGAAATCACCCACAACTTAGTTTGTCGTAATTTCGTCGCTAATCAGTCGCAAATGTATGTTGTCGTAAATCTCTCGGAAATTTCCAACTCCATCAAGTTTTGGATAGTGTTTCGTCGGATTAGGTTTCCCACGCCCCTTTTCTGACATAATTCATTTTGCCGGTTTTTTGCCTTAAAAAAACCTTTTTGTGATGAAATTTTGAATGATTGATTCGTCAAATTTTACCCAATTTTCTAATAGCAAGGACGTACCATAGCGCTTTCGTTAGGTTTTTAAAGTGATCAATTTTGTAAATGAGATAACGTTTTCATTTTGTTAAAAAATACGTATTCTTTCTGCAATGTTGTATCATTTTCAAACCGACACCTATGTAATTTTGTTTACAAGTCCAAATCTAGCCATTAGATCATATTAATCAACGCTTATTAATATTAATTGCATTTATTCCTTTTAAAAAATCAAAAATATTAACTAATATATGCGGAAGGCTATAACTGGAAATTTGCACATACATAATTATTTTAACTGAATCAAGACAACTTGCACAACTATCGTTCTCATACTACAGTTTCTAATATGATTTAAAGGCAATATTTTTAAATTAATTTTCAAAATCTTTCAAAAATTTCAAGTTATCACCATTAGTGATTTAGAAGTTAATAAAACCGTGGAATTCTATTTCAATAATATATATAGACAACTAAGGAGTTCAAGGTTGGAAGAAATTGGTACGAAGATGATGTTCAGAAGCTCAGGTAAAACACCAATTTGTATTGATGATGATGATGATGATTTCATTAATCCACCAAGAATAAAGTAAAACATATTAAGATTCTAGGGATTTTATAAAGTTTTATATTTTCAATGAAGAAATTTATTTAGTTTTTGTATAAAATGTATGATCGGATGATTAATTCCAACTTGCATAATGTTTATGTCTTTAACTTAAAATGTTTTCCGATATGTAAAACCATCTGAATTGATTGTAAACAATTTCAAAGACTTGAGAATGATGGATGATGAAGAAAAGAAACAAAAACTGATGGTGGAAAGTTGTGATGCTAGCAGAACCAATGTTTATGTTCATATTGATGATGTAAATTTACCACCTACAATAGATAGTAAGAAATCTAAACTAAATCATGGTGGTTATGATTCTGACTTGAACAATGTAGATTTTTTCAAATTGAGAACTAGGGTGTCACCAAACTCAATGTGTTTGGCAATTAGATCCGTGTTTGTTGAGCAAAAGTTATTGTTAAAGGAAAATGGTTTTGGAGGGTTGCTCAAATTGAATGTGACTACTTTAGCTTCTCATATTGGGTAATTCTTGGTTTACAAGTTCAATGTAGAAAATCTTAGTATTGAGTTCAATAATAAGTCAATCAAAATCATCCAAGAAACCGTCCAAAGTATGTTGGATTTGCCACTTAGTGTGATTGATTTCAGTCAACTACGAGATTGTGATATACATGACGAAGAGTACTTTGATCGGAAAAACCAATACGATGGAGATAAGTTCAACAATGGTAATTACTTAAAAAGAATAAGATCAACATATAAGGCTGATAATATGTTTAGGTTGAACTTCATAACATTGTTTATGAATACGTTTTGTGAAATAGATCCTAGTGGTTCTTCAAAGATTTCTTTTGTACAAAAGCTAATCAAGGTTGAAGATTAGAAGAAAATAAATTGGTGTGGTTTTATATTAGATTGTCTTCAAAAAAGTAGGTTGAAATGGAGACTATTCAACAAAATTGTTATTACGAGGGCCATTGGAGTTACTCATGGTATTTGAGACAAATTATACTAATCATTCATATATTAATTGTAAGTATTATATTTCTGTTCTCTATTGACATAGTGTGTCTTCATATGTAGCTGGTGTACGCAGATATAGTAGTCTGTGAAGATGTAAAACTTAGAAGATGGAAACCTTTCATTAAGGAATTGGATTCTGACCATCTAAGGGTACTAGAAGAATATGAAATAAGGAGAGGTGCTTTTGGAACATTAAAGATTAGAGATGGGGAACTTGGTTATTATGATAAACGACATCATGAAGGAACCGTTGGGGTATGTTACTAACTATATAATGTAGTTTTCCATATACAAATAATTTCGATTACTATTTTAAAATTATGATGCTGTAGGAATTCAATAAGATATCGGAGTACAATATGGAGTTAGTGGATGGAATAAAGATGGAGATGAAGAATATAATATTACCATGGATGATTCTCAATCAAAACACTGATATGATGAAGAATTGGTTATTTGTGATAGAAGCACATTTTCACAAACATAATTTACAATAATAAGGAATGCATTAGAGGAAAGTGAGATGGAAGATATCAGAAATGAAAGTAGCAGTGGTATTAAGACAGATGAGAAAAGCATAGAAATGAAGATTTATAAGGGAGATGATATACAAAATAATGAGTTGGTTGTTTTATCTAAAACGAGTAATATGGATGTTGATGGTAGTTTAGATATTAGAGGAAGCGGGGTTGGGTAAATAATGGATGTTCAAATAGGTGTCAACCATTATGTTACACCTATAGGTAATAACAAGAAAGAGAAGCGTATTATCACTATTGATGTACTCACCATGGGATCTGATGTTTTTTGCAGAAGTAATCGAGGTTGTACTAAGTTCTACGAAGAAAAATTTGCAATTTAGTGGAACTGATGAAAAACGAGGGATGGTTGGGAAGAGTATAGTGAGGTTCTCAAAAGAAGTCGTAGTATGAATGTTGATGTGATCATGGCAGAAGAAGTAAAAGATCCAAGATAAATGCAGAAGCAAGCTAATGACTTTGAAACTGGTTGGATAAAGAATCAGTTGGTATTCATAAACGAATGTGAGAGGGTTGATAATTATTTGTTGAACTCAAGTGAAAGCATTTATTTAGATGAGGAAATGAAAAATGCATCAAGGAATGTTGCACCCCCCAAAAAGATCAGTCAGGTTAGGTCCACAATATTGCTCACAGTATAAGGATAGGAAATGTGGACTAAATGACAAAATCAGCAGTGAGGAAACGGTCATGCTACAAACTATGCTTGACACCGATATCAATAAAAGGTATGATCAAATTGTTATTATTCTACTCAAGTAACTAAGATAAGTAAGATATATTACAACATATTCTTGCAAGATATTATATGGGAAGAAGATAAAGGGTATGGATTCTTGTTTTTGGAATCTGCACGAACATTATCAGGTGGTGTAGATGTGAACTCAAATGTTATTGATTGTTGGAAAACTATGTTGAATATTGTTAGATTAGGTGTCTAAGGCATGACTAATAATTTGTATTTACCTAATTAATAGAAGCAAAGTCCATTTGGGTTGCCCTCACAGCTAGAGGTTTTGATAAACATTTTGGGAGAGAGAAAGATTGATTTATTATATGATTAATAAATCAATAGAAATAAAAGAAATAATTTGTTAATATATTATGGAGATAATGTATTAATTAGAAATAGTATTATTTGATTAATAATTAATCAGAAATTAATTGGATTAATTTTTGTGGCATTAATTAGATTAATCAAGAGGACAGGGGCTAAACTTGTTCCAATTCAATAGTTAAATTGAACACGCACGACGCGCATGTGTATGAGCCGCGGCGCGCGTATCAGTAATCCGGAAAATAGCTTAGAGACAGGGTTTATCTCAGTTTGAAAGTGAAATGAGGTTTATCTCTAAGGGTTATCTGGTAGCCTATAAATAGGGACCCCTGGACCTCATTAGCCTGACCCATTCTCTCATTCCCTCTCTGGAATTTTCGTCCCCTTCCCTAGCTCTTGGGTGTGATCTTATTTGAGGCAGGACACTTGTGCTGCTCAGCTTCAGGATTAATTCTAAATGTTAGTTTTTTCTGATTTATTTCTTTAGTAATTTTCCTTGTTGGCCTTTAGGAAATATTTATATGTTCAAATATAGAAAACATAGATCCTTTATAGGTTGCATGTGAACTTAAGGTTTTAGTTCATAGATTTGCAGAAAACATTTCAAATATATCATAAATATAAAAAGCAAAATCATTCCCATTAAATTTTTTCCCAACTTACTTGTTGGTAAGTTATACATCTCCTATTTAGAAGGTTATTCATAACTTATATGCATGTAACTTAATATTAAACTTGAAATACAAACAGGAATATCCAAGTCTAGTAGAAAGTAAGAAAAGAGATTTCCATTTTTTTGACTTCAAAGATAACATGGTATCTTGCATGCATAGAATGTCAGATGGTTCCAACCTAAACAAAACGGATTGGATAAGTATGTTTATAGACAGATTATAAAGTTTTAAGAGTATTTATATTGATAATATTATAATTAGAATTTATCATTTTTAGGTTTTCTTCCCAATTTATGATGAGACTCAAAGGTATTGGTTTGTTACAATATGAAAAAAATGTGAAATGTTGTTTTTTGATGCAAAAAAAATCATGGGTTAGATGCAAGTGTGGATAGGATAATGTCATCAATTCTGATAAGAATGACACTTGTATTTTCATTTATAAATTTCAAATGAAAATATTACTAATACTGATTTCACGGATTCGTAGACAAATTTCTTTGGAAAGTTCCTTTCTGAAACTAACAACACTAAGGGATGGTATATATAAGATGTGAAGCCTCAAATATTGTCCCTAAAATGCCAAAAAGATAATTATTCTGTCAATTTTGGGGAGTGAATGTAATGCGGTTCATGGAATCATATATGGGTGAGGGGTTATTACTTGGAGTTGTAGACCGGAATGTGGTCGTAAGCAAAAAAAATTGATGATTAACAAATAAACGAATAAGTTTCTAACAAAGTTGATGGTATCTGAATTCAATCTCAGAAGGTCTAAGCCGAATGGTGCGATTGAAGTGCTTGGTAAATTATAAAAAGGTGAGAAAACGAAAAGAGTTGTTTCAAGGTTAAATGAGTTGGCTAAAGTGGATGGAAAAGTGGCTAATGAAGGTGGAAAGTAGTTAACATTGTTTTTTGGTCTTTTAAGTTCTAAATATTTGGTGACACGTTTTTTAATCCGTATTAAGCAGATTTTGGTTAATATGTTTTTATTTTTCAACTTTGGATTTATCTTGCGTTTATAGATTGAATGAACAATTGATCATTTCATGATTTGGTATCTATTTTCCTGGTTGTTTTTACTAGATCACAACATTTGAAAATAACAAAATTAACAAAAATAAACTTGTCATAAGTAAAAAAATAAATTTCATATAAAAAAGCCATGACTAGTATGACAACATAGATATGGGGAAGAAATCAAACAACATGATGCTTAGAAAGTTAGTGTTACTTCTTCAAATACTCCTCATAAATATTCATCTGCTGTTCAACGTTGGTATGACTGGTCTCAAATTTTTCCTTCATATTTTTATCAATCTCGTTCTCTCTGTAAAGAAAAGAAATATGCAAAGTATAATAATCAGCTGTAAATAGAAATTTGAAATTAGCAACATTGCTCTCCAAAATATCAGCATACCTAGCTCTTGATTAGATATGAGAATCCATAATAGCCCTATCGACCTTGATGTAAAAAGAGTTTCTGATTTCTTCTTGTGATACCCGTTTTCTGCTCGAGGTGTCTGTACAAGTAAGTTGTTTTCCTTATAGCTAAGTGTGGTTTTGTTTTGAGTTGTTAAAAGTGGAGGTACGATGGTTTTATTGTGTTTACTTTTGTGTTTGAGTTAATTATAATGGTAGGAAGCGGAAAAAGCCCTTTTGTGTGTTAGGTATGAGTTTAAACCTACTGTGGTTGAGTTGTAGCCTTGGGAGATTCTTAAACAGGAAATTGGTGGGAATAGAGCATCACAGGCGAGATAGCGCCGCTATCTCAAAAGTGCGATGCCCTTCTAGATTGACATATATCGACGCTATCTCTGTGGATTGTGATGCTATGGTCGCGAGTCAGACTTAGCTTATTAGTCTGTAAGGGTGTATTTCAAGTCAAAAACATCCTAAACCAAATTTTAGTGGCAATTGAGCGAGAATTCACGAGAATTGGCAATAGGATTGAAGGAAGAAAGCATAGGAACTTCAAATCTAACATCAAGAAGGTGGTATTCATAACTAAATCAACAAGATGAGTTGATTTGAGCATATTGGGGGTTTTTTTTGAAACCTAGAGGTTAGAATTCGAGCAATTAGGAGTTTTTGATATATGTTGTTAGTAGGTGATTGTAGCCCGATTTCCTAAGCCCTTGGTATGTTAAATTTCGAGTTTTAACGGCTGAATGTATGCAGAACCGAACCTTAGATGTTCAACACAGATAGCAACTTTCACGACGCTAAGTGGATAGCGACGCTATCTTTAAAGATAGCACCGCTATGTCCTGTTGGCAGATTGTGTGCATCTTTTGTTTCGCTCGACTTCTTTGTCAAACTTTTATTAGGAAGGAGGATGATACGAGAAGCTCGGGGGTGAGATGTTCCGACCCAATCGCGGTTGAGTAATCTCTGGTATTTGAGTAGAGGTATACTCTATTATATGTTGAGACACACAAACACACACACACACACACACATATATATATATATACATATATATATATATATATATATATATATATATATATATATATATATATATATATATATATATATATATATATATATATATATATATATATATATATATATATATATGATTAGTAAAAGTAAAGCAGTTGGTAGTGTTGTTGAGTTAACGAGTTTCTTACACGTATTGATATAGCCATGAGGGCTGTTATAGCTGAGTACAACTAATTGCTGAATGAGTACATGCAAATGATTATTATTATTGAGCTTATGAGTAGTACCGACCGTGGTACCTATTATTGAGTTGATGGTTGATGGTAATATATATATATATATATATATATATATATATATATATATATATATATATATATATATATATATATATATATATATATATATATATATATATATATATATATATATATATGATTAGTAAAAGTAGAGCAGTTGCTAGTGTGGTTGAGTTAACGAGTTTTTTACCACTCTGATGTGTGTTGTAGTTTTGAAATTTTTGGGTATACTTTGTATGATAAACCGGGCGTTTACTTCTTGAATTTGTATTTTGAGTACAAAGACATTTGTTTAGAGAAAATATTACGATCAAGAATGGGAATTTGAAAATCCTTTTGAATATACATAGAAAAAGGCATGAGAAAAGGGATTATTTTTTGTTATCATGTATATGGCAAATGAAGGTGTGAGAATATGAAAAGCGTGTTAGGCTATTTATAGATAAAAGATGGAATGGATATCCAATATTTGAAAAAACTATAATCTAAAATAAGTATTGGGAAACAATCTGTAATTATTGTAATCATTACCCCTAAAAATCTAGGTTGACGACAAGGAGATGCAAAAGGACTTCAACATTTAATGTATACGAGCGGACGATATCCAAAATATATTTGAAACTTAATATTAATCTTATGATGTTCTATATAGAATATCTATGGTTGGAGGGAATCCCTAGGGTTATTATTCGAGAGATTTCCAAGGCCTCACATTATATCACTATTTAAGCGGTGGTTGTTTTCCATAAAAACCAGTAAACCAAATTAATTTCATTCCAAAACTTCTCTAGATTAAGTCATGTCGTCATCATCCTCCGTCAGCAATAACAACAAAACCACAATGGCTGCAAAGAGCGAACTTTAAGAGGACATCCGGTAACTCAGAATGAGGCTAAAATAGGCAAACAAACTAGTGGAAACAGTTGCAGGAGAAATAGACGAACATGAGGCAATTCTTGGCAACTTGAGAACCTGCCTCGAACCTCAGACACTCTAAAGGAGAAGGTAATGACTACCAAAGTAAAGAACAAGAATTATCAACTCCTCACCTCTCTAATCCTTCTTGTTAGTTTACTAGAGGAGAAGATAGTGAAAAAAAGAAATTTGTTGTTGGGTATGTGAAACCATGTTCGATTATAGTGGGCGGGGGGGGGGGGGGGGGGTAAGTTTTTGTTTCTGCAGATCAAGTGAATATGTGGTATTTAGGATTTGTTTTTTAAATGAATGTAATCAACATATGATCATATAACCTTTTGATATAATGAAACATCCTTTTAGTAAAGTTCTTACTTACATTCGTACATTAAATATTGTTTCCAGTATATTACTTTAGTAATTTTATATTTATTCGGTTTGTACATGAATGATACATAATTTATCTTTTATAGGTGATATATTATTTCAAATGTGACATATCCATATAGAAAATTAAATATAAATCAAATAATTGATTAAACTTTTGTGCTAATATAACAAGCTCGATTCAAAAAACTATATATAAGAAAGTAAAATCAAAAGTATTCAAATTACAAAATATTCAGAAACATGAAATGTAAATTAAATAAATAAAATTTAAGAGTACACAATGAACATTGTGTTATTTCATATTAGTAGGCTTCTTCTTTATTGGCCAGTTTCTTACATCATGATATGCATGTTTACCACAAAGTGTACATTTAGGAGCTTCCTTTGAAGATTTCTCCATACTAATCTCCTTCCCACTATGTAGACGTTTACGCAAACCAAAACCTTTGTGTAATACCCGATGGATTTTTTATATCAATGTCAATTGAAGTATTAATACATAAAGGTTATCAATTTCTATAGATTTATCAATCTGTATTGAACTGGTAGAAGGACAAGTAAACTTCTTTTCTAACTCCTTTATGCATGTCAGATACTCTTTAACTTTACCTTTCTCATTAAACAATGACATTAATACACTATCAACCGATGCAAATACCTCTATTGCAGACATATGAATTTCGTCATCGTGATCACCATATTGGAATGTCCGAGTCAACATGTTAGTGGAATGATGCCTCTCTTTCAACGCTATAATGCATATTTGGCTGGTCTTTCAGTAATCTATATGAACGAAATACACAAAAAATGTGTCAACATAAAATACAAATTGTTCAAATATCAAACAACTACATTGAAATACTGGACCCACAATATCAACTTTAACCTGAAAAATAAATACACAATGATTTTATAATTGTAGAATACGAAGTTTCAAAAAATATATAAAATCTATATACATGAAATACAACCATAAATACCTCATATTCTCGATCTACCAAAAGATCATCCCACTCACTATCTTCCTCAACAAACTCTTCAGAAGTTTTCTTACATGTATATAGATTTCGCGCGAATTAGACTCAACAACAATCAGAATATCAAAAATATCATCACTCTTCTTTGAGATTTGCTGACATGAAACAACAGATTCTTTTATTTCCTTCTAAACCTGCCTAAAAACAGTTCGTGTATAATGCATTTGCATCATTTTCTTCGATACTCAACAAATCGATATACGTGGATATTTTTGGCAATCATTAAAATCCAACACACTTTGGTTATGAAGCTGCTTCTCCATGGCATTCTCAAATGCATTCATACAAATCATTAAGGTTGTGCCACCATTCGTCTTGGTTTAAAATGTCAAATTCTCACTTTCAGAACATGATGTTTTACGCGACATTGGTACGTACTTGAAAAAGGCAGGAACCCAATATTCCCTTATACCATATATATCGTCAAACCATCTAATGTATTTCAGATCATAATCTTCAAAAAAGATTTCCACCCTTCTTCAAATTCGAATTGTTCCAACTTTGAATTTCAAACAAGCGAATTAAATTACGTTTTAAACCAAGAATCGTTGAAAAGATCGATAATAACCTACAAAAATTTAAAATAATATAATAATAAACTTATTTCATTATAAATGTTGTAAAAACATCATTATACAAATATAACACATAATACATACCTTGTTTTGAAGTTTTGATGTGCTATGCCATAAACAAAGCCAATGAATAGATTTGTTGAAAACTTTTTGAATCACAATTTTCATCGCTTCATCTTAATATGACAATACTAATCTAGGTTGTTCTTGAAATTTCTAAGTAACATTCAATAAGCCATACACACGAGTTGGCATCTTCCTTGCTAAACAAACCAAAACCAAAAGTAACGCAACATTTATGGTTATCAATACCGGTAAAGGGTACAAAACCATATTATACATGAAAACATTAAATAGGTTGGTATTATGACAATATAGAATAATTTAGAACATGGTAAACTTGAATATGAAAAGAGATAATCATAATTTACCAGTTGGTGCGAATCACCAAATTCCTTATAGTGCAACTTTGTTGTTTCAACAGCCCAGAAAATGGCATCCAACTTCTTATTGTCACATTTGAACTCACATAAAAAATTAGAAACATGATTTATATTGTCAACCATCTTGGACACAAAATATAAAGCAACTGTACCACTAACATACCAATTTAAATCACGCGTAAAATTCTTGAAATCTATAACATTTCCACCACGAAAAAATATCCTCCATGAAGACAAGAAAACAATCTACAGGTATTTGTAGCTCCAAAATACTGGCTCTCTATATTGAAAATAAATGACTTTTGCATAAAGTTAAGTTTCCTTTTCATTTTAGACAAATGCATGTTCTCTTTTGTGAACAAAGGACAATTATGCTTTTCTTCCATATCATATATTTCAAATAACATAATACCAGAAATAATTCGATACTTAATACCAGCCTCACACCTTTCACGATACATGTCAACCCTTTTCTTAATCCTACACTTAGAATCTAATGTATCTTAGGAAGAAATATTAGGATCTCCTTCATGATTGCAAACAAAATATATTAATGAAACAAACTCGTTAATCTTCTTTTGAGTAGTTTTCCTCACATCAAATCCACTTTGTACAATATAATAATAATAATAATATATGACCTTGAAATGATCATAAGAAGGATATTCTGCCCAAACAAGTCTTATATAATCAGGAACATTAGGTATCCAATACATATTTTTCAGACCCTTCCAAACAAATTGAAGAATAGAAATGAGAAAAAACATATACAACAATTAAATTTTTAGTGAAATGTAAGCATACCAGAAATTGATTGATTCATTTGCACAATACTCATAACATCTTCTTTATTAGTATTGTTGCCAGGGTTCATGATGGAAGTTTCCATACAAACAGCATTGGCATTAGCATTCGCTAGAACCATTTTATCATTTTCAACTCCATATAATACTATGTTTTTATGCTCCATTAATTGAAAATCCCGATGTTCTATAACTCTTGGATCAAAATAATGTGTGGCTTAAATTAGTTCTTTTAGTTCTCAATCTTTTAATGGTTCTCATTTGAACCTATTCCTCTATATATATATATATATATATATATATATATATATATATATATATATATATATATATATATATATATATATATATATATATATATATAGGATCGTGTAGGAACCCAAAATCCGGCAAGAACCGTAAGGACAAATCTGGACCTTTAATCATGAAAAATGGGTAGATAAGATTAAATGTGAATAAAATGTCACATCTTAAAAGCTTGGGGGGCTACTTGTATAAAAATCAAAACTATTGGGTAGATAATACAAATTAATAAGGGTAATATGGTAATTGCAACGAGACCCCCCACCAGATTGCGACACTTGTCGCTATATGGTTTGCTGAGTTTTTTATTCCCCCCGCTTAGTTTTTGGGCTATAACTTTTTTTTCTTTGTAAAAAAAATTCTAAAAAAACCAAAGTTCTTAAAATTTAATTCTCTACAAAACAAGCACAATCATGAAAATTTGAAAAAAAAATATTTTTTTATTTTTTATTATTATAAAAAATCAAAAATTAAAAAAAATTCTAAAAATTATGAAAATTTAATGGATAATTGTAGATATTGTTGGATTAGGTGTCTAAACCATGACTTATAATTGTATTTATCTTGTTAATTGAAGCAAAATCCATTTGGGTTGCCCTCATAGCTGGAGGATAGATGTAGAGTTCAGTAGAGAGAAATGTTGATTTATTATTGTTTAATAAATCAATAGAAATAAATAAATAGTTTATTAATATATTTAAGTGTTAATATATTAATTAGAAACTATAATAATTAATTAAGATTTAATCTAGAATTAATAGGATTTAATTTAGTGATTAAATTAATTAATTGAAGGTGTAAGGACTGGTTTGTATTTATTCAATAGTTGAATAACTGGCAAAGAGAAGTCCAGGGGCCAAAAGTGGCGCCACCCTTGGAGGCTTCTCTAGGGTTGGCAAAAACCCTAATTAGGGTTTAGGGATCTGGTCCAAGTGGTCAACAGGCTTGCCCACTTGGAGGCTCCTTAGGGTTTCAGGTGTAATCCTAGGAGGCTATAACAGGAACCTTCTGGCTCCTCATAATTCTTACCTTGAGTGTTTTTGCGAAAAACCCTCTTGGAATGGCCTAAATTTTGTTGCCTAGGCTAGGGTTTCCTAACCCTAGCCGCCACCCCCTTGGATCCCCTTTATTTGCTTGCCTTTTAAGTTGGTTGTTATTTTTGGTAACTGTATCTTCAAGATAACTTGAACCCTTAAACCCTAGCTAGCAAATTTCGAACCTTACGGGTTAAGATAGGTAAAATTAATTTGATTAATTTATAATATATATCTTAGATTTAATTAATTTAATTAATTGTTAATTAAAAGATAAATTAAATCAGCTTAAAGGATTAATTTAAAATTTTCAAAAAAAATGAATAAATTAGCGAAAATTCTGAATAAATTAATTCTAAAATATTTTAATAAGATTAAAATATATCTTATATATTTATGATTAAAAGTTAATAGTTATATATAAGATTAAATGGTTAGTCTTACCGCTAGTAGGCCTCATTCACAAAACTGTCCTATAAAGAGGGTATAAGGCGACTGCCTATAAAATGGTAGTCTAATGGGTATCCACTCTTACCCACCGCTCTCCTGGTCAGTCGAGTGTCGTTAGTCGAACGGGTTTGATAGAACCGCTAAGCCTCTTAAAAGTATAATGCTATAATTGAAAGTACTAGAACTTTGAACAAAACCCAATCTAGTTACTTTAGGTTAAAAAATGTGAATTGGTGCTAATCTATGGAATTGCATATTGCACTTTGTGGAACGTTGGTGGAGCGTGTGTGGTTTACCGGCAAGCCAACTGGGGTCCGCAAAGAGTTGCAATGGGTTTCTCGATTTTGTCATTATTAACGGAGCGTGTGTGGTTAACCGGCACGTTAATTAGAGATGACAATTGACTTCGAGAGTACCGAGCGAATTTGCATGGTTATTCACACCCGGTTTGTGATCCTCGACATCCCAGTCACAAACAGTGGGGCACATCCGAGACTAAACATGCCATTGAATAGTTCAATGTTTCTCAACAGATCTAGGAATTTCATAAGATGAAATTGATAAGTGTATTATCTACCTTAATGACCATTATGTTGTGATTACGGCATCCCTCTTCACACCATAGTTGGGGCATTTTGGGTCCTAGCCTAAATAAATAATATATTGGGTAATTATTTAAAAGGAGTAATTAAACTAATAAAATTCTGTTTATTGTAGATGTCTGAATCAAGTGTCTATTCTCCTCCCTCTCCTCCTTCACCCATTTCTGAGAGCATCAGAAAGCACCTGCTAAATATGGAAAGGCTGACTAGCCTTAACTGTAAGGAATGGCTTCGCAATTGGAGACAGGTTCTTGTCATTGCTGGCAAGTCTCATCTCACCGAGTATCCGATCCCGGTTCCATCGGAACAAGTCATCATAAAGAGTCCTTATGATGAGCGTAACTTCTTAGTTGATGAATCCGAAAAGATTCGTGACCTCATGCTACTGACCATTGACCCCGAGTTCCGCAAGGATTTTGAATCCTTGGGGCCATATGAGTTAATGCAATCGGTTGAGGAAAAGTTCCAAAAATCGGTTGAAGAGGAACGAGCTAGGATCTTCAAAAGACTTGCAGAGTGTAAGTTAAAAGAAGGAAGTAGCATCGATTCACATGTTCTTCAGATTGAAGCATACATAGGCGAATTGTACAAACTTGGTTATTCCATGAGTCAGGAGTCGAGTGTTAACAATCTACTCGCTTCACTGACCAGTAAGTACGATCTGTTCATTCAGACGTATAGAAAGGAAGACCAGAAAAAGACCTTAATGGAAATGCGTCCATTGTTGACTTTATACGAGTCACTCTTGGACAGGCATAGCTCCAATAGTTCAACTACTTCTGGATTAAGTCCAGTGAAAAGACGCAGCAAGAAACGATCCAGATCGTCTGGACATGTCTTAAACTGGGAATCCACAAAATCGGATACAGTCGCGGAAAGATTGGAAGACGCTCCAAAGTCAAAATCTTTTGAAAGCTCAGGTATATCTAAAAACCTCAAAACTCCTGCTCCATAATTCCTTGATCCATAATGTGATAGTCACATTTTGGTTTGTATGCAGGGAATCAGTAGGGTACGGGACATTTGTGAAAGGTTTTCTGCAAACCATGAACTAAATAACCTAAGTTCACATGCAACCTATAAGGATCTATGTTTTCTTCTAATTGAACATATAACAAAACCTAAAGGCCATAAGAAAATTAACTAAAAGAATAAAATTAGAAAACCCAACCTTTTAGAATTTTCTGGAAGCTGAGCAGCAAAATTATCCTGCCTCAAATGAGATCACACCCAAGCTTGGAGAAGATGGTCACGAAAATCCAGAGAGAGTATAATGAGAATTGCGAATTCATATGATGCCAGGGATCCCTATTTATAGTTTCCAAATGGCCAGTTGATAAACCTTAGAGATAAACATTTTTGAATTCAAATAAGATAAACATTTTATCTTACAATTCAAAAACCTATTTATCTAATAATTATCAATTTCGAAATTCTATATATCCATATATAGATTTCGACTTTCACTGGTCACTCTCACACTGCCACTTACTCAACTATTGAATAATTACAGTTTCAGTCCCTGCACCTTTAATTAATTAATTTAATCCCCAAATTAAATCCAATTAATTCTGGATTAATTCCTAATTAATTAATATAGTTTCTAATTAATATACTATCACTTTAATATATTAATAAACCATATATTTAATTCCTGTTGATTTATTAATCCCATAATAAATCAACCTTTCTCTCTACCGAATTTTCTACCAAACCTCCAGCCATAAGGGCAACCCAAATGGACTGTGTTTCTATTAATTAGGTAAATACTAATTATTAGTCATGGCTTAGACACCTAATCCAACAGTCTCCCACTTGGATAAGTCTATGACTATAATTATCAATTTAGCCTCTAATTAACCAGCACTTGTAGCTTCCTAGAAACCAATGCCAAACTCTGATCTAATCAGTCCTGTCCATAGATAAGTGATCAGATGATCCTCCGTCCAACAAGATATTTTTCAGACTCAAGACATGGATAAAATCAATCTGGTCTGATTCACTGTTCGTCGATTTCCTATTTGCATATGACTCTTAGACTACCAATTTAGTCCCGGTTGGCCAACCATTTTAGTCAACTTCAAAATCATCGAGAGGCCTACAGATATCTGTTCCCCGTTAGGGTTAAGGGACGAATAAACTTTGACTCATATACTTATGTCTTTTACCAGACAAATTACTCACAACAATACGTTTTATAACACCGAGTTACCGATGCGTTTTCGTATTATCAATGAACAACCGTCTTAGTAAATCATAACTCATATGTCTTAGCTTAAAGATCAAAAGATATTATCGTCTCAATATTGCTCGTGATATAATCCATGAAGCAATCCATTGAGCGCGGGTTTATCCAATACTCAAATCTCCATTTCCAAGTACTCACGAATGGTGCAGCAATCCAATTGCAATGTCTAACTCCTTAGACAATCTATTACCAATTCATGACAGCCTTACTTCATACTTACTCCCTAAAAGTATGAGCGACTGTGGATATTTGAATAATCCAATTATTCAGGAAATAAAACATGCAAAAATGAAACACAATGATATATATTGACAAAATTAGTACACCATTACTCATTAATAAATCTCTATTATTAAATCACAAAAGTCAAATACAAAAACATTGTTACAAGTTTCAAAACCTATCTAATTACAAAAACTTATATCATCTCTTAATCCAATGCTCCTAGCATGCTGATTATGCTTAATCCTACTCAGAGCCTTTGTCAAGGGATCTGCAGGATTATCTTCCGATGATACCCTCTTTACAAAGAGGTGACCTTCTTCTACCCTATGCCTGATGTAGTGGTACTTTCTGTCGATATGTCTGGACTTTCCATGATCTCATGGTTCCTTTGTCAAGGCGACCGCACCTTCGTTATCGCAGAATAGTTCCAAGGGCTCCTGAATACTCGGGACTACTCCAAGGTCACCGATAAAGTTCTTCAGCCAAGCCGCTTCCTTTGACGCTTCACTTGCTGCTATGTACTCTGATTCGCACGTAGAATCAGCCACTGTTTCTTGCTTGGAACTTTTCCAACTAACTGCTCCACCGTTCAAAAGGAATACCCAGCCCGACTGAGACCGACCACTGTCTCTATCTGTCTGAAAGCTGGCATCTGTATATCCTTCAACTCTCAAGGTATCACTGCCACCGAGGACTAACACCATGTTCTTTGTCCTTCGCAGATACTTGAGTATATTTTTTACAGCTATCCAATGCGCCCTTCCAGGGTTACCCTGGTACCGACTGACCATACTCAAAGCAAAGGCCACGTCAGGGCGAGTACACGTCATAGCGTACATGATCGATCCTACAGCCGAAGCATAAGGTACTCGACTCATTTCAGCTATTTCTTCGTCTGTACTCGGACTTTGAGTCTTACTCAATTTTGCATTACTTTGGATAGGCAGCTCTCCCTTCTTGGAATTTTCCATACTAAACCTTTTCAGTACCTTTTCCAAGTATGTACCCTGACTAAGTCCAATTAGTCTCTTCTTCCTATCTCTCAATATTCTTATCCCGAGAATATAGGCAGCCTCTCCTAGGTCCTTCATGGCGAAACATTTCCCAAGCCAAACCTTGACATCTTGCAAGGTTGGAATATCGTTTCCCATGAGCAGTATGTCATCGACATACAGCACCAGAAAGGTGAGTATACTCCCACTAGCCTTGACATATACGCAGGACTCATCCTCGCTCCTAGAGAAACCAAACTCTTTGACTTTCTCATGGAAACAAAGATTCCAGCTGCGAGAAGCTTGCTTCAATCCGTAGATTGATCTCTCAAGCTTACACACCTTATTGATCTCTCATCCATTTGCACCCGACTGTCTTTCGACCCGGTACGTTGTCAACCAAGTTCCAAACTTGATTGTCATACATGGACTTGATCTCGCTATCCATGGCCTCTTTCCACTTGGCAGACTCAGGGCCCGCCACTGCTTCCTGGTAGTTAGCTGGTTCATCCAAATTTATCAGTGTCCTATCACTGACAAACGTGTCCCCATCCGAAGTTATATGGAACCCATAAAACTCTAGTGGCATGCTAACCCTACCGGAACGCCTAAGAGGTAAGGATACATCTGTCGGACCAACAGGAACTTCTTCCTCATGTTGGTTGCTAGTTTTTCCTAAGGTTGCGTCATCTGATGACTCTTGAATTTCTTCCAGATCAATGGTACTCCCACTGTCCTCTTTGAATATGAGCTCTCTCTCTCGAAAGACCGTTCGTCTAGCTACAAAGACCACGTCCTCGCTCGGTCTGTAGAATAGATATCCAAAGGACTGTTTGGGATAACCAAGGAAGAAACACCTTTCGCTTCTTTCTGCGAGTTTGTCTTGAGTCTCTCGTCTAACGAAAGCCTCACAACCCCAAACTTTGATATGTGCCAACGAGGGAACTTTCCTCGTCCACATTTCATGAGGTGTTTTAGCAACCTTTTTAGTAGGGACAAGATTGAGAATATGGGCGGCAGTCTCTAAGGCATACCCCCAGAAGTGAATGGGAAGTGAAGCTCGAATCATCATGGAACGAACCATGTCCAACAGGGTTCGGTTGCGCCTCTCCGCAACACCGTTCAACTGTGGTGTCCTGGGAGGTGTCAACTGCGAAACTATTCCGCATTCCTTTAGATAGTCTAGGAACTCGATACTTAGATACTCTCCGCCTCTGTCGGACCTGAGCATCTTTATCTTCCTGCCTAATTGATTCTCTACCTCGTTCTTAAACTCTTTGAACTTTTCAAAGGTGTCCGACTTGTGCTTGATCAAGTAGATATAACCGTATCTACTAAAATCGTCGGTAAAGGTCACGTAGAACCGCGTGCCATCCTTTGTGGTTGATCTGAATGGACCACACACATCCGTGTGAATGATGTCCAACAGACCCTCACCTCTTTCAAAAGACCCTTTGAAAGGTGATTTAGTCATCTTGCCCAACAGACAAGATTCGCATACATCATCCGACCTGAGGTCGAATGATTCCAACACTCCATCCTTTTGGAGTTGGGCGATGCGTTTCTTGCTGATGTGCCCGAGCCGACTATGCCACAGACATGCCTTTTCTACACCACTAGTAGAATCAATATAATTTACACTATGTCCTAAATTGTCAACACATTCAACAGTTTTATACACACCATCACAAGGATAAGCAGTAAAAATCAAAATACCATTTTTGAAAACAGAAATCGAGCCAATTTTATTATCAAAAGAAAATTGAAATCCTTGTCTGAACAATGCGTGAAATGAAATAATGTTTCTTGCCATTTCTGGCGAATAGCAACAATTAAATAACTCTATACTAACATCACTACTAAGCACTAAACTATAAACGCCAATCTTGGTAACAGGGGACGATCTCCTATTGCCCATGATCAGGTTCAGTCTACCGTGCTCCACCTCCCTGCTTTCCTTTAGGCCCTGCAGATCAGAATAAATGTGAAAACCACATCCTGTATCAAGGACCCAAGAATTATAAGATGGTGAGTTTTTAGAGATAGTGTATATACCTGCTGTCGATGACTTTACTTTCCCATCCTTGACATCCTGCAAGTATTTAGGGCAGCTTATCTTCCAATGGCCCTTCTCTTTGCAGTAAAAACAGTTGGCTTCATCGGGGTTGGCCACACAAGGAATTTGGGAAGATTTGGTTCTCGAGCCATTGCTTGACGACCCGACCTGAACCTTTTCCCTCCAATTTTGCTTAGGAGGGCCCTTCCTCTTCTTTCCTTTGCCACTTCCAATAGCTAGGACGGGCTGATTAATAACCGAGGGTACACTTTTTCCCTTCATCCCGTCCTCAGCAACTCGAAGCATGCGATGCAACTCAGTCAGGTTAGCCTGATTGTTGTTCAAATGATAAGCCAGCCTGAACTGGTCATAAGAACTCGGTAAAGAGTTAAGCACTATGTCAACGGCCAACTCCTCCGGTACAGGCATCGCAAGCTTTCTAAGCCGCTCCACGTAACCTTGCATTCTTTACACATGAGCGCAGATGGACTCTCCATATTTAGGTTTGCTGTTCGTGAAGTCCTTGACTACTTCGCACCTCTCGATGCGCTCTTGCTTGCGGAACTTTTCTGCAAGCTCCTTGTGCATCTCAAAGGGCCAGTAGTCTTCATATATCCTTTGCAATTCGGGGTTCATTGTGGCGATCATGATGCAGGCCACTTTGGTCGCATCATCAGAATGTTTTTGGTACGAGGCAATTTCCTCGGGAGTAGCAGTTTCAGGGTCAACATCGACAAGCTCAGTCTCGAGAACATACTCTTTGTTCTCATACCTCAGAGCCATCTTGATGTTTCTAATCCAGTCATTGTAGTTTGTCCCGTTCAATTGAACCTTGGAACACAGTGAGAGGATAGAGGGAACACTGGAGTTTGATTGGGGAGCGGATTGATCAGCAGAAGACATCTATAAAAGAAGGTAAGTTTAATTAGATACTTGTCGGTCCTTATAATAACCCAATATAAAATAAGGCTAGGATCCAACTATAACAATTTGCAACATAGAAGAGGGATGCCGTAATCTATAAGCAAATTTTATAAAGGTAGGCGAATGACGATTCAGCCAATTCCACCGCGGAAAAAATAATCTTATTATAAATGGAATTCCTAGTTTCTTTTGAGATATATTGAACTGTTCAATAGCATGTTTAATCTCGGATATGCCCCACCGTTTGTGACTGGGATGCCGAGGATCACAAACCGGGTGTGAATAACCATGCAAATTAGCTTGGTACTCTCGGGGTCCATTATCATCTCAAATTGATGTGCCGGTAAACCACACACGCTCCATCAACAATGATAACACCCGAGACACCCATTGCCACTCTTTATGAACCCCCATTGGTGTGCCGGTAAACCACACACGCTCCACCAACGTTTCATAAAGTGCAATGTGCAATTTCATGGGTTAGCATCAAATTCACATTTTTCCCTAAAGTAACTAGATTGGGATTTTTGTAAATAGTTCTAGTACTTTGATCATTATACTTTTAATGATTAAGCGGTTCTATCAAACCCGTTCGGCTAACGACCCTCCACTGATCAGGCGAGCGGTGGGTGAGAGTGTTCACCCATTAGACTACCATTTTATAGGCAATCTCCATATACCCACTTTATAGACCAGCTTCGTGAATAAGGCCTACTATTGATTTGACTAACCAAATTTATCTCATATATATATAGTATTAACTTTTAATAACATATATAAGATGTATTTTAAAACCCTTTAAAATATTCAAGGTTTATCTTTTAATTTTACCAAATTTAACAATTAAATTTTAAATTAAATTAAACCTTAAAATTCGATTTAATCAATTTTAATTACCAATTAATTAAATCTAAATATTTTAAACATTTTAAAATATTTTTCTGGATTTTTCTATTAATTTTCGACAATTTAAAATTAATTAAATCCCTTTTGAATTATCTTTTAATTAACAATTAATTAAATTAATTCAAATGAAGATAGGTTTATCCAAATTAATCAAATTAATTAAAACCTATCCTAAACCCCCTAAAAATCGATTTCAAATAATAGGGTTTAAGGTTATCCATTTAATTAACAAATAAAGTTACCAAAAATAGAAAACCTTCTAAAACCCTAATGAAAATTTCGAAATTAGCAAGGGGGGATTAGGGTTTCCAAAACCCTAATCCTAGAAATCGATCCTTAATAAAATTAGGGTTTATAGGCTTTAAACCCTAAAACAGTTATAACAATTCAACAAGAAAACAAAACAGGCTCTGATACCACTGAAAGGTTTTCTGCAAACCATGAACTAAATAACCCAAGTTCACATGCAACCTATAAGGATCTATGTTTTTTTCTAATTGAACATATAACAAAACCTAAAGGCCATAAGAAAATTAACTAAAAGAATAAAATTAGAAAAACCAACCTTTTAGAATTTTCTGGAAGCTGAGCAGCAAAATTATCCTGCCTCAAATGAGATCACACCCAAGCTTGGAGAAGATGGTCACGAAAATCCAGAGAGAGTATAATGAGAATTGCGAATTCATATGATGCCAGGGATCCCTATTTATAGTTTCCAAATGGCCAGTTGATAAACCTTAGAGATAAACATTTTTGAATTCAAATAAGATAAACCTTTTATCTTACAATTCAAAAACCTATTTATCTAATAATTATCAATTTTGAAATTCTATATATCCATATATAGATTTCGACTTTCACTGGTCACTCTCACACTGCCACTTACTCAACTATTGAATAATTATAGTTTCAGTCCCTGCACCTTTAATTAATTAATTTAATCCCCAAATTAAATCCAATTAATTCTGGATTAATTCCTAATTAATTAATATAGTTTCTAATTAATATATTATCACTTTAATATATTAATAAACCATATATTTAATTCCTGTTGATTTATTAATCCCATAATAAATCAACCTTTCTCTCTACCGAATTTTCTACCAAACATCCAGCCATGAGGGCAACCCAAATGGGCTGTGCTTCTATTAATTAGGTAAATACTAATTATTAGTCATGGCTTAGACACCTAATCCAACAGTCTCCCACTTGGATAAGTCTATGACTATAATTATCAATTTAGCCTCTAATTAACCAGCACTTGTAGCTTCCTAGAAACCAATGCCAAACTCTGATCTAATCAGTCCTGTCCATAGATAAGTGATCAGATGATCCTCCGTCCAACAAGATATTTTTCAGACTCAAGACATGGATAAAATCAATCTGGTCTGATTCACTGTTCCTCGATTTCCTATTTGCATATGACTCTTAGACTACCAATTTAGTCCCGGTTGGCCAACCATTTTAGTCAACTTCAAAATCATCGAGAGGCCTACAGATATCTGTTCCCCGTTAGGGTTAAGGGACGAATAAACTTTGACTCATATACTTATGTCTTTTACCAGACAAATTACTCACAACAATACGTTTTATAACACCGAGTTACCGATGCGTTTTCGTATTATCAATGAACAACCGTCTTAGTAAATCATAACTCATATGTCTTAGCTTAAAGATCAAAAGATATTATCGTCTCAATATTGCTCGTGATATAATCCATGAAGCAATCCATTGAGCGCGGGTTTATCCAATACTCAAATCTCCATTTCCAAGTACTCACGAATGGTGCAGCAATCCAATTGCAATGTCTAACTCCTTAGACAATCTATTACCAATTCATGACAGCCTTACTTCATACTTACTCCCTAAAAGTATGAGCGACTGTGGATATTTGAATAATCCAATTATTCAGGAAGTAAAACATGCAAAAATGAAACACAATGATATATATTGACAAAATTAGTACACCATTACTCATTAATAAATCTCTATTATTAAATCACAAAAGTCAAATACAATAACATTGTTACAAGTTTCAAAACCTATCTAATTACAAAAACTTATATCATCTCTTAATCCAATGCTCCTAGCATGCTGATTATGCTTAATCCTACTCAGAGCCTTTGTCAAGGGATCCGCAGGATTATCTTCCGATGATACCCTCTTTACAAGGAGGTGACCTTCTTCTACCCTATGCCTGATGTAGTGGTACTTTCTGTCGACATGTCTGGACTTTCCATGATCTCATGGTTCCTTTGTCAAGGCGACCGCACCTTCGTTATCGCAGAATAGTTCCAAGGGCTCCTGAATACTCGGGACTACTCCAAGGTCACCGATAAAGTTCTTCAGCCAAGCCGCTTCCTTTGACGCTTCACTTGCTGCTATGTACTCTGATTCGCACGTAGAATCAGCCACTGTTTCTTGCTTGGAACTTTTCCAACTAACTGCTCCACCGTTCAAAAGGAATACCCAGCCTGACTGAGACCGACCACTGTCTCTATCTGTCTAAAAGCTGGCATCTGTATATCCTTCAACTCTCAAGGTATCACTGCCACCGAGGACTAACACCATGTTCTTTGTCCTTCGCAGATACTTGAGTATATTTTTTACAGCTATCCAATGCGCCCTTCCAGGGTTACCCTGGTACCGACTGACCATGCTCAAAGCAAAGGCCACGTCAGGGCGAGTACACGTCATAGCGTACATGATCGATCCTACAGCCGAAGCATAAGGTACCCGACTCATTTCAGCTATTTCTTCGTCTGTACTCGGACTTTGAGTCTTACTCAATTTTGCATTACTTTGGATAGGCAGCTCTCCCTTCTTGGAATTTTCCATACTAAACCTTTTCAGTACCTTTTCCAAGTATGTACCCTGACTAAGTCCAATTAGTCTCTTCTTCCTATCTCTCAATATTCTTATCCCGAGAATATAGGCAGCCTCTCCTAGGTCCTTCATGGCGAAACATTTCCCAAGCCAAGCCTTGACATCTTGCAAGGTTGGAATATCGTTTCCCATGAGCAGTATGTCATCGACATACAGCACCAGAAAGGTGACTATACTCCCACTAGCCTTGACATATACGCAGGACTCATCCTCGCTCCTAGAGAAACCAAACTCTTTGACTTTCTCATGGAAACAAAGATTCCAGCTGCGAGAAGCTTGCTTCAATCCGTAAATTGATCTCTCAAGCTTACACACCTTATTGATCTCTCATCCATTTGCACCCGACTGTCTTTCGACCCGGTATGTTGTCAACCAAGTTCCAAACTTGATTGTCATACATGGACTTGATCTCGCTATCCATGGCCTCTTTCCACTTGGCAGACTCAGGGCCCGCCACTGCTTCCTGGTAGTTAGCTGGTTCATCCAAATTTATCAGTGTCCTATCACTGACAAACGTGTCCCCATCCGAAGTTATATGGAACCCATAAAACTCTGGTGGCATGCTAACCCTACCGGAACGCCTAAGAGGTAAGGATACATCTGTCGGACCAACAGGAACTTCTTCCTCATGTTGGTTGCTAGTTTCTCCTAAGGTTGCGTCATCTGATGACTCTTGAATTTCTTCCAGATCAATGGTACTCCCACTGTCCTCTTTGAATATGAGCTCTCTCTCTCGAAAGACCGTTCGTCTAGCTACAAAGACCACGTTCTCGCTCGGTCTGTAGAATAGATATCCAAAGGACTGTTTGGGATAACCAAGGAAGAAACACCTTTCGCTTCTTTCTGCGAGTTTGTCTTGAGTCAATCGTCTAACGAAAGCCTCACCACCCCAGACTTTGATATGTGCCAACGAGGGAACTTTCCCCGTCCACATTTCATGAGGTGTTTTAGCAACCTTTTTAGTAGGGACAAGATTGAGAATATGGGCGGCAGTCTCTAAGGCATACCCCCAGAAGTGAATGGGAAGTGAAGCTCGACTCATCATGGAACGAACCATGTCCAACAGGGTTCGGTTGCGCCTCTCCGCAACACCGTTCAACTGTGGTGTCCTGGGAGGTGTCAACTGCGAAACTATTCCACATTCCTTTAGATAGTCGAGGAACTCGATACTTAGATACTCTCCGCCTCTGTCGGACCTGAGCATCTTTATCTTCCTGCCTAATTGATTCTCTACCTCGTTCTTAAACTCTTTGAACTTTTCAAAGGTGTCCGACTTGTGCTTGATCAAGTAGATATAACCGTATCTACTAAAATCGTCGGTAAAGGTCACGTAGAACCGCGTGCCATCCTTTGTGGTTGATCTGAATGGACCACACACATCCGTGTGAATGATGTCCAACAGACCCTCACCTCTTTCAAAAGACCCTTTGAAAGGTGATTTAGTCATCTTGCCCAACAGACAAGATTCGCATACATCATCCGACCTGAGGTCGAATGATTCCAACACTCCATCCTTTTGGAGTTGGGCGATGCGTTTCTTGCTGATGTGCCCGAGCCGACTATGCCACAGACATGCCTTTTCTACACCACTAGTAGAATCAATATAATTTACACTATGTCCTAAATTGTCAACACATTCAACAGTTTTATACACACCATCACAAGGATAAGCAGTAAAAATCAAAATACCATTTTTGAAAACAGAAATCGAGCCAATTTTATTATCAAAAGAAAATTGAAATCCTTGTCTGAACAATGCGTGAAATGAAATAATGTTTCTTGCCATTTCTGGCGAATAGCAACAATTAAATAACTTTATACTAACATCACTACTAAGCACTAAACTATAAACGCCAATCTTGGTAACAGGGGACGATCTCCTATTGCCCATGATCAGGTTCAGTCTACCGTGCTCCACCTCCCTGCTTTCCTTTAGGCCCTGCAGATCAGAACAAATGTGAAAACCACATCCTGTATCAAGGACCCAAGAATTAGAAGATGGTGAGTTTTTAGAGATAGTGTATATACCTGCTGTCGATGGCTTTACTTTCCCATCCTTGACATCCTGCAAGTATTTAGGGCAGCTTATCTTCCAATGGCCCTTCTCTTTGCAGTAAAAACAGTTGGCTTCATCGGGGTTGGCCACACAAGGAATTTGGGAAGATTTGGTTCTCGAGCCATTGCTTGACGACCCGACCTGAACCTTTTCCCTCCAATTTTGCTTAGGAGGGCCCTTCCTCTTCTTTCCTTTGCCACTTCCAATAGCTAGGACGAGCTGATTAACCGAGGGTACACTTTTACCCTTCATCCCGTCCTTAGCAACTCGAAGCATGCGATGCAACTCAGTCAGGTTAGCCTGATTGTTGTTCAAATGATAAGCCAGCCTGAACTGGTCATAAGAACTCGGTAAAGAGTTAAGCACTATGTCAACGGCCAACTCCTCCGGTACAGGCATCGCAAACTTTCTAAGCCGCTCCACGTAACCTTGCATTCTTTGCACATGAGCGCAGATGGACTCTCCATCTTTAGGTTTGCTGTTCGTGAAGTCCTTGACTACTTCGCACCTCTCGATGCGCTCTTGCTTGCGGAACTTTTCTGCAAGCTCCTTGTGCATCTCAAAGGGCCAGTAGTCTTCATATATCCTTTGCAATTCGGGGTTCATTGTGGCGATCATGATGCAGGCCACTTTGGTCGCATCATCAGAATGTTTTTGGTACGAGGCAATTTCCTCGGGAGTAGCAGTTTCAGGGTCAACATCGACAAGCTCAGTCTCGAGAACATACTCTTTGTTCTCATACCTCAGAGCCATCTTGATGTTTCTAATCCAGTCATTGTAGTTTGTCCCGTTCAATTGAACCTTGGAACACAGTGAGAGGATAGAGGGAACACTGGAGTTTGATTGGGGAGCGGATTGATCAGCAGAAGACATCTATAAAAGAAGGTAAGTTTAATTAGATACTTGTCGGTCCTTATAATAACCCAATATAAAATAAGGCTAGGATCCAACTATAACAATTTGCAACATAGAAGAGGGATGCCGTAATCTATAAGCAAATTTTATAAAGGTAGGCGAATGACGATTCAGCCAATTCCACCGCGGAAAAAATAATCTTATTATAAATGGAATTCCTAGTTTCTTTTGAGATATATTGAAATGTTCAATAGCATGTTTAATCTCGGATATGCCCCACCGTTTGTGACTGGGATGCCGAGGATCACAAACCGGGTGTGAATAACCATGCAAATTAGCTTGGTACTCTCGGGGTCCATTATCATCTCAAATTGATGTGACGGTAAACCACACACGCTCCATCAACAATGATAACACCCGAAACACCCATTGCCACTCTTTATGAACCCCCATTGGTGTGCCGGTAAACCACACACGCTCCACCAACGTTTCATAAAGTGCAATGTGCAATTTCATGGGTTAGCATCAAATTCACATTTTTCCCTAAAGTAACTAGATTGGGATTTTTGTAAATAGTTCTAGTACTTTGATCATTATACTTTTAATGATTAAGCGGTTCTGTCAAACCCGTTCGGCTAACGACCCTCCACTGATCAGGCGAGCGGTGGGTGAGAGTGTTCACCCATTAGACTACCATTTTATAGGCAATCTCCTTATACCCACTTTATAGACCAGCTTCGTGAATGAGGCCTACTATTGATTTGACTAACCAAATTTATCTCATATATATAGTATTAACTTTTAATAACATATATAAGATGTATTTTAAAACCCTTTAAAATATTCAAGGTTTATCTTTTAATTTTACCAAATTTAACAATTAAATTTTAAATTAAATTAAACCTTAAAATTCGATTTAATCAATTTTAATTACCAATTAATTAAATTAATTAAATCTAAATATTTTAAACATTTTAAAATATTTTTCTGGATTTTTCTATTAATTTTCGACAATTTAAAATTAATTAAATCCCTTTTGAATTATCTTTTAATTAACAATTAATTAAATTAATTCAAATGAAGATAGGTTTATCCAAATTAATCAAATTCATTAAAACCTATCCTAAACCCCCTAAAAATAGATTTCAAATAATAGGGTTTAAGGTTATCCATTTAATTAACAAATAAAGTTACCAAAAATAGAAAACCTTCTAAAACCCTAATGAAAATTTCGAAATTAGCAAGGGGGGATTAGGGTTTCCAAAACCCTAATCCTAGAAATCGATCCTTAATAAATTAGGGTTTATAGGCTTTAAACCCTAAAACAGTTATAACAATTCAACAAGAAAACAAAACAGGCTCTGATACCACTGAAAGGTTTTCTACAAACCATGAACTAAATAACCTAAGTTCACATGCAACCTATAAGGATCTATGTTTTCTTCTAATTGAACATATAACAAAACCTAAAGGCCATAAGAAAATTAACTAAAAGAATAAAATTAGAAAAACCAACCTTTTAGAATTTTCTGGAAGCTGAGCAGCAAAATTATCCTGCCTCAAATGAGATCACACCCAAGCTTGGAGAAGATGGTCACGAAAATCCAGAGAGAGTATAATGAGAATTGCGAATTCATATGATGCCAGGGATCCCTATTTATAGTTTCCAAATGGCCAGTTGATAAACCTTAGAGATAAACCTTTTTGAATTCAAATAAGATAAACCTTTTATCTTACAATTCAAAAACTTATTTATCTAATAATTATCAATTTCGAAATTCTATATATCCATATATAGATTTCGACTTTCACTGGTCACTCTCACACTGCCACTTACTCAACTATTGAATAATTATAGTTTCAGTCCCTGCACCTTTAATTAATTAATTTAATCCCCAAATTAAATCCAATTAATTCTGGATTAATTCCTAATTAATTAATATAGTTTCTAATTAATATATTATCACTTTAATATATTAATAAACCATATATTTAATTCCTGTTGATTTATTAATCCCATAATAAATCAACCTTTCTCTCTACCGAATTTTCTACCAAACCTCCAGCCATGAGGGCAACCCAAATGGACTGTGCTTCTATTAATTAGGTAAATAATAATTATTAGTCATGGCTTAGACACCTAATCCAACAATTTGCGCATAAGAGCACATTTGGATTGGATTTCCGGCTCATGCAGTTTTGAAGTTTAGTTAGATATTGAAACATTGTTCAAGGATTTTGTTTTTAATAAAATTGTCGTTTAATTTCTTTTAACATTTGTTGTTTGAAATTATCCTTGAAATATTGTATGATTCTATTGAATGCATGATTGATGATAACTTGAATATTGAATGCATCCAAAGTGTTTGGATCTTAGGAATTGTGTCCCTTATGATTGTTAAGATAAACATTATAAGAATCAATTCAACCAAAGGTCCAGTTGGACAGGACCTTGGAATCACTTGACTTAGAGTCACTTGATGAGTTGAGTTCTTAATGTGTTAAGAAATGAATCAACCAAAGATCCAGTTGGACAGGACTTTGGAATCATTTGACTTAGAGTCAGATGATGATTGAGTTCTTTATAAAGCACATGTGGCAAGAAATGAATCACCCAAAGATCCAAAGCATAGGATTTTGGAATCAGCTGACTTAGAGTCAACTGAAGATTGCAAGTCTTGAACAGAATTAACAAAGTCATAAGTTTACATAGAGATGTAAAAGAGATTAAGATTAGGAGCAACGAACACATCAGTTGCTGTGTACTGCTCGAATCCTCAAATAGAACACAATTGGTTGTACTCCGCGATATTTGTCAATCGGTATGACAAATATGGCTTCGCTTATCAGAATAAGTGATTGAATTGAAACCTTGAACAGTTAAAGGACTTCAAAGGAAGTACAAGACCCACAGAACCTGAGTGACAACATAAACTGGGAAAATGTTTCACAGTTTATTCCCTTCCAAGAACATTAATAGTTATAATGTGTCTTAAGGAAGATGATGAAGCGTTGGTCGAAACAGTTCAATCCTCAATGTATGAGATACATTGCCAGTTAGTTTCCGATACATTGGATACTAAACCAGTCAGACCATATTCCAACCACATCCTTTGACTAAGTAGGTTTTGCAGACACTGTCTAAAATGTAAAGCTGGGATTGTCCCACTTGTACATTAAAAGTTCAGGGTCTTGTAGTGTTCGTCCGAACCACATGACTAGCCTAAACCTAATCAAAAATATCGTTTCACTAGCTATCCCGCTGTACCTGGAAAAGAAAGAGCTCTTTTAGAAAGAACTCATGTTCTAAGGAAACAGTGGGAGTTGGGACAGTCCTGAAAGAGTTCAGGATTTGCCAAGTGAAAAAACCTTTAGTCATCACTAGGCTTAGAGCATAAATCAGATTTTTGTTTTAAATTCTGACATTATCTTCCCTTGACCAGTAGTACTGATCACCATCATAAGTAGTTATGATCAGGGTGACATACCGATTAGTGGTAAAACACTAAAGTTGGTACGGATTTTCAATCCGACTACTTGGAAGCATTGGTGAGCCCGGTTGCTGCCAATTAAGATAACCTTAGGACGAGATACAGTCTATGTGACAGTTTGATTGATTTTACAACTGGTCTTAAAACCAGTGGGAGTAATCATCAAAAGAAACCAACATCGACAGAAACGTACCTTCAGAACATCTGGTTGAGTGGGACGATACTCAGAGTCAAGTAATTGACTTCGAGAGAAGCACTCTCAACAGAAGATGAAATCTGAAAGGATACTGCGTAATGTAAGTCGTTAGTGGAGCGCGTGTGGATCACCGGCACACTAATAGGGACTCACAAAGAGTATAACAGTATAAAGGTACGTGGGCCTGGGATTACGCCATGGGCATCTCGCAAGAAAGGATATTCAGATTCTCAAAATATGCCAAAGGATTGGATTTTGAGAAAGGGCTTAAAGATTTCCCTTAAAATGTCAGAAAGGTTTGGATTCTCAAAATGTGCCAAAAGTTCTGGATTTTGTGAATAGTCCATAACCGTGTCAAAGCCAGTGGGAGTGTCGTTGTTATCTACTATCTCTATATGTGAGTTACATAATGTTTCTAGGAAACGTCTCTTTTCATTACAAAGTGTAATGACTTAGTGTTAAGAAACAGACCACTATGAAAGACTTAATAAAGATACGGCATACTCAGGTGGTTATAAACGTCTATGGGATAGATCGAAACTCTGCCAAGACGATCTTGATGAGACTCAAGATGCATAGCTTAGGAAAGGAGTTTCCTGTCATTGCAAAGTGTAATGATTTGGCATGAGAGATATAAAGAAGGTGCAGCATACTCACATAATCCATAGACATCTATTAGATAGATGTTGTCATCAGTATAGACCTAGCCACAGTAAACATGATCCGAGATGCATGAGAAGTGTCATGAACATGTCCTGATGACTAATGCTTAGAGCATAGTGAGTCAGATTCAGGATATGACCTGGCTAGGAATACTTAATGGATTTTGTACATACGTAAGAAATCATTGGAAAATGATTAAGGTGAATGTTAATAGTAATTTGAAAAGAGTTTCAAATAGTAAAAGGACTTAATGGTTAAAGAGTTTCGTTGGCATTCCGATGAAGCGCGTGTGGGTCACCGGCACATCGTAACACCTCGAAATAGTCTTAAGGTGCAGTCATGTGGACTAAAGATCCCGAGAACCATGGAAAGTCACAGTAAATAGAATGGAGTTGTTAGTGAGAATGACGGTATGACCAAAATTGAAATATCATCGGAAGGATATCCGATCGGATAAAGTGTATAAATGTATGATATTTGGATACATAGAAAGAGTGAAAGGTCATCCAGACATAGATACATAACATGAATTAAAAAGTTTAAAATAGAATCTAGAAACCGATAATAGTTTTATGAAAAAAATCCGACCTGGTGATTACCTCGTGGAGACTTGGTAATTAGGCAAGAGTAGCTACCAGTCAGATTTTAAGTTTCGTTTTTGCATGTTTCACTTCCCGAATAATTTGATTATTCAAAGGTCCACAGTCGCTCATACTTTTCGGGAGTAAGTATGAACGAAGACTGTCGTGAATTGGTTTGTAGATTGTCTAAGGAGTTAGACATTGCAGTAAGACTGCTGCAACGATCACGAGTACTTAGAAATAGAGATTTGAGTATTGGATAAACCCGCGCTCAATAGATTGCTTCATGGATTACATCACGAGCAATGTTGAGACGATAATATCGTATGATCTTGAAGCGGAGACATATGAGTTGAAATTTACGAGTCGGTTCTGCATTGATAATGCGAAAACGCATCGGTAACTCGATGTTACAAAATGCATTGTTGTGTACGATTTGATAATTAAAAGACACAAGCATATGATTCAAAGCTTATTCGTTCCTTGACCCTGATGGGAAACAGATATCTGTAGGCCTCTCGATGATTTTGAAGTTGACTAAAGTGCTGGCCAGCCGAGACTAAATTGATGTGTTCAATTAGAAGTCTTAAAGTCATAAGCAGAATCAGAGATCGGGAAACAGAGTATCGGACAGAGATTGATCTCAATCCATGTCTCATGTCTAAAAATATCTTGTTGGACGAAGGATCATATGATCACTTATCTTTGGACAGAACTGACTAGGTCAGAGTTCAGGACAGTTTCTGGCAAACTGATATTAATCAGAAGGTAAACAGACAATTAAAGTCATAGACTTATCCAAGTGGGAGACTGTTGGATTAGGTGTCTAAGCCATGACTTAAACTTGTATTTATCTTGTTAATTGAAGCAAAGTCTATTTGGGTTGCCCTCATAGCTGGAGGATAGATGTAGAGTTCAGTAGAGAGAAAGGTTGATTTATTATTGTTTAATAAATCAATAGAAATAAATAAATAGTTTATTAATATATTTAAGTGTTAATATATTAATTAGAAACTATAATAATTAATTAAGATTTAATCTAGAATTAATTGGATTTAATTTAGTGATTAAATTAATTAATTGAAGGTGTAAGGACCGGTTTGTATTTATTCAATAGTTGAATAACTGGCAAAGAGAAGTCCAGGGGCCAAAAGTGGCGCCACCCTTGGAGGCTTCTCTAGGGTTGGCGAAAACCCTAATTAGGGTTTAGGGATCTGGTCCAAGTGGTCAACAGGCTTGCCCACTTGGAGGCTCCTTAGGGTTTCAGGTGTAACCCTAGGATGCTATAAAAGGAACCCTCTGACTCCTCATAATTCACGCCTCCCTCTCTCTGTGATTACTCTGCTGGAATCTTCTCTCCATTGCTTGGGTGTGACTTGCATTTGAGGCAGGATCATTTTGCTGCTAGCTTCAAGAACAAGATCAAAAGGTTGGTTAATTTCTTATTTGATCTTTAGAAATAATTGTTGGCTTTAGGATTTTAGTTTATTATCTTCATAGAAGAAAACATAGATCATATTAGGGTTGCATGTGAACCATAGGAATTATTTGTTCATTGATTGCATAGAAAAACCCTTCAGATATTATATTAGTAAGTTTGCAAAAAAAAAAAATTGAAAAAAAGGTTTTTTTTCATGTTCATTTTTATATTTGAAGTAAAAAAAACAAATCAAAATAGCAAAAAAATACATATGATCCAAAAATATTAAAACCAAAATATGTTTTATGATTCAAAACTTATGATCAAAGATGCAATATTCGTTATGATTCAAGATCCAAAAGTCGTTATGATCCAAAATGAGTTAAAAAAACATATAACGACAAAATGATTCAAAAATTATGATTCAAGATGCAAAAAAACTATGATCCAAAATGTTATGATCCAAAAATACATGATCCAAAACGTTATGATTAAAAATATCATGATCCAAAATGATTAGATTAAAGATACGAAAAAAAACATTAAAATTAAGATTAAAAAATATTAAAAATTAAAAAATATACATAAAAATGAAAAAAAACAAAAAAAAAATTAAAAATCGAGTACTGTAGCATTCAAAAAACAATAAAATAAATAAAAATAAATAAAATAAATGAAAAAAAATAAAATCTAAAAACCGAGTATAATAGAAAATAAAAAAAATTTGAAAAAAAAATATTTTTTTTTGAAAAAAAAAATAAATAAAAAATAAATAATAAAAAAATAAAAAAAACGAAAAAAACGAAAAAGGAAAAAAAAAAGAGAAAAAAAAACTCACTTAAATCACGTTGAAAAAAAACTCACTTAAATCCTCGAGTTCGTATTTTGTTCCGTGGACGTGCGTCGCACGTGAAGACGTTTTGACGTTATTGCCCTTATGAGAATGATTGGACGAGAAGAGTCCTCGCGGTTCTTACCAGATTTTGAGTTTCTACCGGATCCTAACCCTATATATATATATATATATATATATATATATATATATATATATATATATATATATATATATATATATATATATATATATTTACTTGGAAAAAGTGAGTGACAAGGCATGGGGTGCCTAGATTTTTATGCATTTGTGTAATTGTGTTCCTTTTTTTTTTTTTTTTTATCATAAAAGTTGGATCGTCCGCTCATAGGTGCTTATCTTGCACCTATATACAGTTTGCTATACAAAAGGAAACCATAATTTACGGATTAGGGTTTTACGGTTTTGCCTTCAGGCTGTATGCCTAGTTAAACATAAGATACATTAAATACATAATATAAATTGATTCCTCGTTATCTATGTTTTGTATGTATTGCTTACTTGTACAGTACACATAGTTGATACGTATTGAGATAGCGTTATTGCAATGTTTTGCTTAGGGCCGATAATAATTTTTGAATTTTCTTTAAAAGGATAAGGATTCTTGGGATCACAATAAGGAATAATAGAAATTAAGTTTTGATATGTGGGATCAAGGATCAAGGCATGAGGAGGATGAGACTGAAATGACACACCCTTTTAGGCATTAGTTGTTCAATTTATTTTGACCTTGGAGACACATATAATGGGGGTGAAACTTTCTGATTTTGTCTTTGAAGCTTAATTTCAATAACAATGAATATTTGTATTTTATTTTAAACAAATTTAACTAGGGTTTGTATCCTACGTGTAGTAGCAGATATCTGTATTTGTTTGAAAAATACAATTTAACAAATTCATTGTAAAATATGAAAAAAAACTGAAAAAACTAATTTGTAAAAACGAATATGATTTTTTTTTTTAAAAAAAAAACTCTTCAAAAAGATATATATACATACAAATATGCAAAATAAGTAATTTTGAAGAAATGAATTCTTAAAAATTAAGTTGTAAAATAAGATGTAAAAAGGTTTGAAAATAAAGTAATACTAAAAACACCAAGTTCTTAAAACCATATAAGGAAAAACAATTAAAAGTTTGACAAAAATTTAAGAAAAAATTAGGTTTGTAAAAAAATAAATAAAAGTTAGGCTAAAATAATAAAATGATAAAGTTATGATATGAACAAATGAGAGATTATTAAGGTTGAGGAGCTAACATGAAAAGACTCTAACGTTTTGTTCCGAAAAATACCCTAATTTTTTTTCTAAAAAAAATCTCACATTTGATAAACTTTTTTGTGTGGACCCTAAAATTTTCTTTTCGAGAAAAAACATCACATTTGTGTTGTTTATTATGTTCCCGATGTCGTTGTTTAGGAGCTTGTCTTAGCTCCTAAACAACGATTTCATAAGGCTACCCACCTTATGCTCATTACCGGGCAAATCAAAACCTTCCGGTTGGTTCATAACTTCCTCGTCCAGATCACCATTTAAAAATGTTATTTTGACATCCATTTGATGAATAATCTGATTGTGAATAGCCGCTAAGGCAATTGACAATCTAATAGTAGAAGTGCATGCTACCGTTGCATACATATTAAAATATTCAATCGATACCAGGTTTTTGCCTAAACCCTTGAATGATTAACCAAGCCTTGAAATTGTCAATAGTTGCACCTATCTTCATTTTCTTTTAAAATATCCATTTACAACTCAATGGTTTAGAACCAGGTGGTAAATTTGAAAACACCCAAGTGTTTTTCTCTAAAATCGAAGACATTTAGTCATCGATTGCTTCTTTCCAAAAGGAAACATACGAGAGTCCATGGTCTCTTTAAAGGTCTTGGGATCATCCTCAACATGACAAGAATAATGATATTTAATAACGTGCTTTTATATCGTATTATTTACGTGTTATTTAGTGTGTTTTAGTTAAATTATTGTTATAAATAGACTGAATACACTCACTTTCATTAGAAGTTGTATTGGATAGAAAAAGTATTAAAATACAGGGATTAAAAGTAAAATTGGAACAAGGATAATACTGAAACGAAGAAGATAAGGACCGAGACATTCGCGACACATAGGACTGAAGATCACAACGCTAAGAAGAGATGACATCGTAATTTGAATTCAATTTAAATTTCAAATCAACGAGATATCGTGAAACAAGGGTGCTGGTGGCACGAACTGTCCGATTTTGAAACTATAAATAGAGGCATCTATTTGGCATTCTATAGCAATCCATCGAGAATTCTATGGATCTCACGGCTTGTTCTCATTGTTTTTCAGTTTCTTTTAATAGTTTTGGTTAGGGAATCATAGTTTTGGCTTTTTAGCCTGTTTTATCGTTTTTATATCAACTCAGTGTTGGAGTATCCCGAATCTAGAAATTTCTCTGATTACTTGGTGTTGAGTTTTATATCTCACGAGATTCATTTGACTCCTGTAGTTCTTTCGGTTTGGTTAGAGATAGTTAGTATTAGTTTGAACGTTTGTTATGGTTTTTGGTATTTTAATAAAGGAAGTATTTTTTGTTCCATGTTGTATTTGATCTATGATCAGATTTGAGTTGTATTTATTTACAATTGACTTTAGTTTGAGTTTTGGGTTTGTTCCAAGTGCTAAGTAATTGTCCGACTATAGAGTGACACTATAGTTGGGTTAGTATAGACACAAAGTGCCAACAATGGACTCATTGGTCAGACCTTTACTTACCCTACCTATTGGTGTAGTGATGCAATTATTCTTATTATTATTTACTGCATCAACGATTGCGCACATCAATATTTTAGACCCACTTAATCCCTTGAAACCTTCCAACTTAAAACACCAAATCTGCTGTGTTTCTAAGGCTGAAATACCTTCCAAACCATCTGAAATTTGTACTTCATTAATGGTAGGAATCAGGTCTTTAGGTCTTTTATTTGATGAAAAACACAACTCATCAAAAATTGCATCATGCGATTCAATTACGATGTTAGCCGACACCGAATCAGTATGTTTTATAACATAAAACTTGTAAGATTTGGAATTTTGCATATCCTATGAAAATGCAATCAATTCCTCTTTCTCCCAAAGTTTTATTTTTTGGGGTTGGGTAATTTAAGAACAACTATACAACTCCAAACCCAAAGATAATTAAAGTTTAGAGCTTTCTTGTGCAAAGCTCATATAGGGCTGATTTGTTCCTTTTGTCAGGAATTTTATTTAAAGCATAACAGGTCATTATCATGGACTCTCCTAAGACATTTTATTGAATTGCTTAATTGTAATTCCACTTCGGTTTTGTATCTTTTAAACTTTTCCACAACTCATCTTTGGAATGCACTAATTACACATAACAAAACCTACTTGAATCATAATAGACTTCCAGTGCCAGTACTAAAATAGCATGTAACTGCTCTTGCAACTTCATTACACAAAATACCACACGTATTGCAAACTCAATTAACTCCTTACGATCTGAGTGTCATAAAAAAATACTTTATATTTACATTTTTTTTCAAATAGAAAACTATACACACAACATTATGTAGCGACACCGGAAGGATTTCATTTCTAGAGACGTGTTAACTAATATGATTCAAGAAGATCTTCAACTTTGAACTATATATTTAGAGACAACATTTTCACTTCTTTCCCCTTCATTATCATAGTAAAAAAATTTCTTTAGGCATGCACTTGGTAAAAACGATGTTTCTGTGAAGTACAATTCATGAAGACTCATTATAAATTCATTCACACGTGGATATGTTGGATGACCAAAACTTCCATATGGTCAACATAAAAAACATCCTTGTATTTCCTTAAAGCCATATCATTCATATTAATGTCATAGACATGAATAGTCTCTTCCTGTATAATTGTTACGATCTATTTATTTGGGCATTTAGGTGTTTGCATGGCATATTTAGTGGTGGGTCTAAGGATATATTTTGTTTTTGTAAATCATCCCCGACTATCGTTAACATTACTCTTGATTTTTTTTAACTTTAAGGACAGTCAGGAAACATCAATATATCACCATTATAATTGTATTCATGTTGTAAATTTCGGTCCTATGGCCACCTGAAACACACATGATTACTAGTTTATCTTCTTCAGTTGTGTCACAGCTCATATGTAATCGTTTCAAATCGTTAACAAGATCTTTATTTGATAGGTTTTATTGAGCCAAATTATGATAGTAAAAGAAACATTTCCATCAATGATTGGCAGGTAATAACTTGTTTCATATTATCTGTTATTACATCTCAACCATGGTTTTCCTTGCATGTGACATTATTTCTTCAAGTGATCCCACCAAGAAGTAGCATATCATATTTGTTTAATTGGTAAACTGAACTTTTAGGAGATTTGAGATGTCATACGAGTTTAAAGACGGCTTAATGGTGCTTAGTTATTCAATAAAGTTATGAAGACATGACTTCCTTAAATACCCATGAATAACTAATTTACATTAATGTTATAAAGGGGGTAAGAATGATTATCACCATATCCCCGTCACTACCCTATGAGGGGGTTCATTTCTTCTTAATTTTGGTCTTAGATGTTTGATTAGGACTATATTTTTCAATTGTCGAACCTTATTAGTAGTTTATTTGGTGGACCCGTTGTCATAGTCATTTGATCTCAATATCATGTGGATCATGAGGATTTCTGCGTTGTTTTCATGCCTTACACCTCTACGATTCACAACTTCCCATGGTCTTTCACACTCAACCATTGTACATATAAATGCAATATCGTTCAATCATGAAATAGTATACATCAAAATTACTAGTTAACAATGAAAAATGACGAATGGTTGAAGAACAATCTATGTCATTCAGTTTACCTTTAGTTGTGAAAGAAAAAGAAAAGTCTATAAAGTATAAGCTAAACATCAGAATCTATAATAACACTCATAGAAAAAACATCTAACTGTTAAATAATAGAAAAAACAATGATTTTTAGGAGAAAAAGAAGGTTAGCGGAGCTAACTTTGCACATCCCGTGACAGTCATGATTCAGACTGCTCGCGAACGTTGACCCTGCATAGCTTGCAGTTAGTGGCACTGACTTTCAGGTTAGCGGCGCTAACTTCGTCTGTTCAGGAATAAATCCAAGATTTCGTGATCTGGGTCATTTTTAACTCATTTAACACCTCCCACTTCGTCATTTCACCCCTAGAACAATAGAAAACACCCCAAAACTCTCTCTAAGGCTTCCATGGTGGTTTAACCTTCATTTGTGGGTTTGTGAAGGTTCTTGAAAGAAGAAGAAGATAACAAGGTGCTCAAGAGAGGGTGGTGCTTAGAAGGAGTCAAGATCTTGCTGTTCCTGGACCGTTGTAAGTGTTTTGAAGCTTGTTTTCCTTAGTTCTTATTGTTAATGGAGTTATGAAGCTATTTTCAAGCTTTTAAAGACAATGATGGCTCCATATCTTGGATGAGGGTGGGATTTAGAGACTAAGGATGAGTTCTTCTCCTTTAAGTCTCTGAATCATTGAGAAAAACCCAAGCCTAGTCTTAATATGGTTGTGGATGAAGTTTTAAGTTTTTAATCTTCAATTTTAGAGTTAGATTTGTCACCATGAGCTTGTTTGGCTAGGATTGGTGGTTAAAATTACGTTTTCATAAGTTAAGGCACTGTTTTGGACAACTCCTGAAAGTTGGAGCTACTGTCTGAACGGATTAAGCACTTAATAGAGAGAATGGCTTAACAGAGGGATTAGCGGCGCTAATCTTCTGTTTTGACCAATGTTGACTTTTGTTGACCTGTTAACTTTGACTTCTTGGTCAGTGGACTTTTGAGTCAAAAACCCTAAGGAAACCCTGGTGTTAATTGTTGGGTTAGGGATTTTAGATGAAAACCGTGCATCAATGGGATGTTTAGATAATAGGAAGCTCGGAGGATTTCACCGACCTTTCCTTACTTTAGCTTTCAACAAATCAGGTGAGTCTCCTCACTTTCTTGATTATGATGATGATGATGTTTATCGGTGGATTGGGGCAAGCTCGAGAGCCGAGAACGGATCGGGGCAAGCCTCAGTGTCACACGATGTTTAACGACGGATCGGGTGAGTCTCCTCACCTTTCTTTACTTTAGCTTTCAACAAATCAGGTGAGTCTCCTCACTTTCTTGATTATGTAGTTTTGTATATCTAATGTTTTATTTTGTCAATTACTTTTTATCAATAATTATCTATTATTTATGCAAAAAATACATTCTTTTAAGTTAGAAGATGCAAAAAGACTTTAGTCCATATCTACGATAAGAAGAGGGTGCGCAAACCTTTTTAGGTCTGTGGTCTTGTACAAAACAAATAGTCTGCAAAACAAACGTATGTGCGATGCAGACAAAAGAGGCCATGAAGATCTGTAGACAAAAAACAAACACCCTAAGTGTAGAGAGATGGCTAAACGATGTGAAGGGAAAGAAATAGTACAAAGAGGGAGGTTATTGTTCCTTGGCATAAACTAGTATGACATGCATGAAGAAGAATGTTAAGATACGTAAAATGTGACCATTATCTCGTTGACTTTTTATAAAAACTACGAAAATATAAGATCTATAATATTACATAGTGTTATGTTGTTTAACAAAATATACAAAAACATACCAATAAAGAAAACCTAACGTGAGCCTTCTCTATTTTTAGGGCATGAAGTGAAACCCAGAAATTAAGAAGCTAATGTATTTATTTATGGAAAACAAGAATCAAGAAGAATGTGAAATATACAAAATGAATAAATAAAATAGAATAAAAAGAGAATAAAACAGGGAGTGGCATTCGTAAAAGACAAGCAGCCTCCGACAAAGATTTAGCAGTACGGACCAGACATCCCATATTCCATAGCCATAGCCACCCCCGGCTCTCTCTCTCTCTCTCTCTCTCTAGATTTAAGGGTTTATTTGTTTGGTAGCTCCATTATCAAAATATAAATGATAATTATAGTGCTCTCAAAGGAATGTATGCCATTAAATATTATACTACAGAATAAATTTAATGATATAATATTCAGCTACTTGGATTTTATACGAGTTCACTATGTTTTGAGAGATCTATAGTCAATTTGTTCAAAGACTCTAATACCCTTGGAAGGATACCAATGCATTACAATGAAATATAAGGTGTTTTCTTCGACATTATTGTAATTGTTTTGCTACGCATTGACAAACTAAATCCACTAGTATTTAGATCACGGATACATACGTCAAAAACGAAAAACTTCTACTCTATGAAAACCAACCGAATCTTAGACACACTACTTAGTATGAAAATAATTTTTTTTAGAACCGACTACACATTCATTAAAAAAACAAAAAGCGGAAACAACCTGTCCAGCGAGATGCAAGACAGGAGTTTCAATGAAAATTGTATGAAAAAATAGTTGATGCAATAATTATAAATTACATTACCCGAACATAATAACACATCATGAGATTTATTGCTAACTAATATGATGTATATCTTTTTTTTTTTTTTTTTTTTTTTGAACGGCAAATCTATCCTACTCCTATTCCTAAACTACTCCTTGTTATGTTAGTGACAGGGTTTGAACCCATGACCTCCTTGTTAGTAATCACCTTGTTAGCCAAGTGGGCTAGCCCCAACTTGTATATGATGTATATCTACTACTATTTTCTTCCTAACCTCCAACCGATCTTAATTTATTCACTCACAACTATAAAAGAGCTAGCTTTTACATGAGCCACCTATAATTCTACCATTTACTTGATTAGTAACTCATAATATGACATAATTTAGCCTAGTAAATTATCATTCGATTACCAAATTCTCTAAATTAAAATTATCAGGATGAAAAGAACTATCTGTTATATGTAAAACAAATAAAAAAATTATTTTGTTGTATTAGTCTTGCGTATTAATTTTTTATTTGAAAAATATTATAAAAAATTTGTTATATCTATAAATTTAAAATAATATCCATAGCCCATAGAAAAAAATGGATTTCCATAAAACATTGATTTTATAAACATATTTGATTATTACTAATTATACTCGAATCACTCTTTGTTAGTGACGCAATACATTACCAACAATATACTATAGCGAATGCAATATATATCGGTATTCTGTATCAATTAATAATTAATGGAAAAAATAGTGTTATTAAAATATTTAAGAAAAGGTTGTGACTTATTAGATGAAAAAAAAAATAGCAATGAGTAGTTTAAATACTTGTGTTACATTTAGACATTTAGTCCAATAGAAGATGTTGATGGAGTGAATTTCATCAAATAGTCTCTTTGATGCTTAATTATTACGTTTTTTTCAAGAACAACCGAACTCTGTTGTTTTGTGCAAATAATAATATCGTTATTTGCAACAAAAGCAAACAGAATTGACGGTTTCCCATTTGGTCGAAATTTAGTCGCAACTTATTTGTTGCAAAGGCGGGCAGGTAGGATCAATTATAATATGTGATTTTCCTATTACTCAACGTTTGTAAAAAGTTGTCAAAAGTAATATAATAATTACAAACTCGATTATTGTTTACTCAGTATAACAGTCAGAATAATATCCAATTAATCTGAAAATAATTTTATTAGCTAGTGCAACTCTTCTAGAAGTTTTGTTTTTGCAACATACCTAAGGTAACACTCGTTAAAGGTTGCATAGTTATGATACTAAACTAGTTTATTGCAACTCTTCTAAAAGTGTTGCATTCTATTACAAGATTTTAATGGTTATTGTAACAATTCTAATGCAACACTACTTGAGAAAGGTTTCATAGTTCTGATGCAACACTAGTCTATTGTATCACTTTAGAAAATGATGGTTGGATTTTGTTGCAACAAATTTAAATAAGTCTTGTGTATCTAATTCAACACTATTTCCTATGTCTTTTCTTTTATTTGGTATGAATCGAATAACAATTTATCTCTAGAGAGCTATGTGATGTGATGTTTGGTTGTAATATGGGGTTTTGTAATTCTTTTGCATGACTTGTGTGTCCTTTAAATATTTTCATAAGATATGTATTTGTAAAATAGAGTAGATATTGCTAAGAAAATGTATCAGAAAATGAATTGTTATTATGATAAACAAAGACAATCAATGAGAGTCATGGTGATTCATATGTTGGCATGGCGTCCATCCGAATGTCACTTTTATTATGGCAATTTTAGTGAGAGTCAGCACATCATTGTGTTTGTTTTGTCCCTAAAACACATAGGAATGAGGAAATGGTTACCATTGTTTTCATATGTGGCCGTGTTTGTTATTTTATTATTTTTCTAGGTTTTTCATGCTATAAAATCTTTAAATTAAAATTAAAATACAACATTTGTTAATGAATTGACATACGACATTTGCAAATTAAAATTGGCCAATTATAAAGTTGTTTTTATAAACGGTTTTTAAAATGGTTGAAAAATGCTCTTTTTGCCAAAACTATAAGTTCAAATGTTTTAACTAGAATACAAAACCCATTTTCAAAACATGAATCTCACGCTAGCAATTTGGAAATACACACTAGACACTAATAGTCTTTTGATATGGGAAAGTGCAAAAGTCAAACATGCTAGTTAGGCTTTAGGGATATTGATATGGTTTTCGAGATACCCGAGAGTCTTGGATCGGATATGATATGTTTGTTTATGGACGATTCAATATCTAGACTAGTGATCCACAGAAAATCTATGACAAGAAAGGATAAGCGTGGAAGAGATTAAACATGAAAAATGACATAATGGATATCAATGAATCCTGTAACTATCTAATATTGTCAAAGAGATTGTAATTGGTAAAATGGTTACTTACCTAAATAGCTTCTTTTTGCGACCACGACAAGCATTTTCATAACTAGAATTAAAATATAGATCTAAGCCTAGTTAAAATAATTTTTTAGATAATAATTTTTTAAGGATAATAATCAAATCGCTAACTAAAATTTAGATTATATTTCTTATAACTATTTCGAACATAAACTCTTCCACTACAAAGTTTTCGGTGCTAACCCTCCTGATAGATTTAAGGTCCCCAAGCTTGATGCAAAACAAAGTAGAATTACGATTATAAAATTAAACAACAATAATGTAAAAAAAGTATGAACACTTCAAATATAAAAAAGAATAATAAAAATTTGGAAGATAAATCAACATTTCAATCAGTGACAAATCATTATTTATAATGGTGGTTGTAGAGCCTATATATAGTAGCGTAGTTTTTGCGATTAGGAGAACAAAAATAGGATAGTACAACTGACAATTTATAGACATGTAAGTACCGTACCCTGACAAAAGATATTGTTAGACGATACACTTAAATCTGATACATAAATTAAAAAAACATATTGTAACTAAACATCATCGATTCACATATGCAGGAGTCTTTGGTTTTAGAAGACCTCAGGTGGCTAAGAAACCTCGACTGGAAAATATCACTTGTTACTTAACAATCTCTTACTAAGTGACCATAGCAACAATCGACATCAAAATTTGTTGTTGAAAATTTTTTTGCTTGAACAAACCATTTTCTAATGACAATCCACCATGTCGGTTCATCGAGGATTCTTGTCTTCAATTCATGAGAGCCCATCTGCAATTTCAAAGCAATATCAATCATTTTTTTCAAAACAAATGCTGGGATGTAGATGTTTCTCACTTATTTTGAAAAGGATCTTCAATCCATCTTTTATTATAGAAAATATTACTACAATATTGGGTTCATTAGTTTCCTTCAATGTCTCTTCTCAAGTTCCAACAAACTAAAATCAGGCTTTGGAGGTCTTAATATAACTTGAAATATCTCTCGTCGAAATCAACGATGATGGACATGAGGAATTGGTTAATTTTAATGTAAGGAAATCAGAATTAACTGTATGAGAATGATTTGTTTTGAAAATTGTATTCCATAGTGAGCAAGTCATCATGATTCATTCTAGGAAAATCGACTTCCATAACAATGAGGCTCTTGTCATCCAATCATTGTTATATAAAACTGGAAGTAATTATGGTTCTCGAGTTTCCTTTAAGGAAAGCTTATGCATGCTCAAATTATGGTCAATTATGAAATTTCATATTCTGATTTAACATGTAGCTTTTAGAAAGCTTCAATCCTATCTCTCTCTAGCTTTCTATGATCAACAAGTGGAATTTTTGTGTAGAGTTTAGGAACAATCCTGCAAAAGATGGCATTAGGAGATCAAGCAACAAAAAAATTAAACAAATCTAGAAGTATGAAGGAAAAATATATTCCTTGGAGCAAAGTCTTTTCTTGATAAGGTTGGATATATGCCGACTGACACAACAAGTTAGTAACACAATTATACTAAGTCGGCTTATTTGGTTACACACTTGGCTGAAACTGAAAAGAAAGAATAAATAAATAGATAGACTAATTTGTTATTTATTAATAGTTAATGAAATAAAGGCTTCAAGTTTGAATTATGGTATTGTTACCATAATTGAGCAAACTTGTAGATAAAAAAAAGATCTAGGGCTTATATATATATATATACCATAAACCCTGGAGGCTCCCAACCTGAAAACCCTAATTCGAAATTCGCTCATTCCTTATCTCTTTTGTTGGCAGCTCAAGAATACACTTACAAGGGTGGTCCAATTTTTACATGGAGTTTGAGGTTAAAGATTTACGTGTTTGAAGCCAAGGGGTGCGACTATGCTATAGGAACTCTACTTTAAATTCTCTGATTTTTTCATGACTATATTAGAGGAAATATGTTTATATTTTATCTGCTATTAATTAGTTTCTTCAAGCTAATAAACATATATCCTTGTTTTGTTTATGATCCTTTGTTTTTTGCTCTTGTAGTTTATGTGTGTAAGTGTTTTCTTTTATAAAAGAGAAAAAAATTATTTCTTTTATATATTATCATATTGAGTTGAGAGATAGATGATATATATAAAAGAGAAAAAAATTATTTCTTTTATATATTATCATATTGAGTTGATATATATATATATATATATATATATATATATATATATATATATATATATATATATATATATATATATATATATATATATATATATATATATATATATATATATATATATATATATATATATATATATATATATATATATATATATATATATATATATATATATATATATATATATATATATATATATATATATATATATATATATATATATATATATATAGAGGGTCAGGATCAAATGAGAACCATTTTTTTCATGAGAACCTAGGAACCTTTTGACTGAAATTTTTTTTTTTAAAAAAATGACATAATACACCTAGTCGCTTATATTTAAGATCTTTTGTCAAAAAAAATTTGAAAAAAATACATATATACACGAAATGTGCACATATGCACGAAACGTGTACATATACACATTTGAGAAAAAAATGCATATGTGCACATTTCGTGTATACATATTATTTTTCAAAATTTTTTTGACAAAAGGTCTTAAATATATGCGACTAGGTGTATTATGTCATTTTTTTTGAAAAAAAAATTTTCAGTCAAAAGGTTCCTAGGTTCTCACGAAAAAAATGGTTCTCATTTGATCCTGACTCTATATATAGGTAAGATAAAATGAGAAGGGTGAAAAGGTTGAGAAAATGAGAAAGAATCTGGGCCCTCCAAATATCAAGATCTACGACTAATATAAACGGGCCAATTATGTAAATTTTAGAAACTATATGATAGAATTGTAACTTCTAAATGAAGAGAAGGGTATTGTGGGGATTTCATTTATTTTGATTTCCATAAAATCTGCAAAAGATATTCTTATCCCCTCCTAAAATATCTCTCTCTTTCCCTCTCTCTATCTCTCGTTTTCTCTCTTTCTCCATATATGTGGACTTCAACAATTAAACCCTAATTGGATCTATAGAAAAACGTATCACACCAGTGACCTTCATCCCTTTCTTTCTTTATTCTAAATGTCGATATTCAAAATTTTGTGGATGGATGTGTTTCTCTTCTCTACTCCAACGCCAGCAGACACCATCTTAAGAAGCATTTCAATCGTTAAGAAGCATTTCCATAAGCTGGCCATCATCACAGTCGATCATCTCCATCTTGGAATTATCGTCACAACCTTCGGGTGTTTGCAACCATCACTTATCTGACATCGCCGGCTGTAGTCCTGCAACCATTACCACAATCGACACTCCTTCTCATATCTAACATCACTGAGCCGCATACCTCACATTCTCCATTTTCTTGTTTCTGTCGAAGGCTCAAAGCACAGCACAGATACACCAGGAAGGATGACTGCTTTATCTCTCCATCTCAATCGAAAACATGTAAGTTTTACCTCCCGTTCCTCAAAACAAAAAAATATATTTATTTATTATTTTCGTCATTATTTTATGAAAAAAAATAAAAATAAAATAAAATAATTTAGCGTTTCTTTCATATTCTAGTAGAATATTACACAATTTTCTGTAATATTTTATTAAAATATTCAACATCCAGCAACAATCCACTGGATTTTTTTTTATTTTTTCGAGTGTTTATTTCGATTTTTTATTTCTTTTTATTTTTTATATAGAATAAATAGCGAAAATTAGTAGATTTTTTTTGAAAATTCTCATTATTTTAGCATATTTTAATTTTTTTTTTATTTTTTTAATCTCCAAAATGAGTGGCTAGGATTTAGTCTATCCGTCTAACAAAATTTGCATGGTCTTAGTTGAACTTCTATATATATATATATATATATATATATATATATATATATATATATATATATATATATATATATATATATATATATATATATATATATATATATATATTTTTTTTTTTTTTTTTTTTTTGCAAGTTAGGGATAAATCCTATTACACGGGTACGTAATATACTACAGCATAGCTAGGCACATATGGGACTGCTCGGTCGTTATACCATTGAACATTCCCTTTCTCCAAGTAGATGCTGCACAGAGACTAGACCCGCACACGCAATCGGCTAACCCTGGCGCATAGCATACGCCCACCCCGTAAGGACGCCCTGCAGGAAACTGACTACTGGTTAAACCAGCAGCCCCGGGTACTCACAACACCGCCTAGCACAGAGGCCGCAAACTAGGCATTAATATCTTTAGCCTTCATTTGCGTGGAGTGAGGCTAGAACCCACAACCTCTCCTAGGAGAGGCAATGGCCTTAGCCATTCCAACCAACGATGATGTGTGTGTGTATATATATATATATATATATATATATATATATATATATATATATATATATATATATATATATATATATATATATATATATATATATATATATATATATATACATACATATATATATATATATATATATATATATACCTATCTATATATATATATATATATATATATATATATATATTTATTTATTTATTTATTTATTTTCAAAGGTTAACAAGGAGTCAATTGAGGCAGAATAAAGATTTAAAGGGTGTCGAGGGAAACAAGACAGGGGTGTCGTCATCGGAAATTTCAGAAAATTCTTTTATTAGCCTTGGGATTTTGCAACAAATGGACGAAATGGGAAATTTCTGTGGGTTCTCGAGGAGAAGCGAAAAGGACAACGGTTAATTAACATGTAGTTTTGTCTTTAGCGTTTCTTTTATTGGTGTATGGGCGTCTGTTTTTAGGGTTTGTTGGTGTGTAGGCGGTGTTGTGTGGTGTCTTTAGGTGGAGATGTTTGTGGTCGTTGTTTAGGGCGCCCTAGCTCCTTGTTGGGTTTTGCCCGTTGTCTTTTATAAAGTTGACTTTCAAATATATATATATATATATATATATATATATATATATATATATATATATATATATATATATATGGTCTCGTTTCGGTGAGGACTCGTAATGACACCCTAAAAAAATTGAAAAGAAATATAAAAAAAATACAAATCATAAAATCGAGAATAGTACTATATCATTATCTAACAAAATTGGAAAAAAAAATTTGGATTATTGAAAAACAGTATATATATATATATATATATATATATATATATATATATATATATATATATATATATATATATATATATATATATATATATATATATATATATATATATATATATATATAGGTATATATATATATATATATATATATATATATAGGTATATATATATATATATATATATATATATATATATATATATATATATATATATATATATATATATATATATATATAGGGGCAGGATCAACATAGAACCACTTTTTATCCATAGAACCATAGAACCACTATGTTCAGTACTGAACATGCATATGTTCAGTACCGAACATACATATGTTCAGAGCTGAACATACATATATGTTCATTAGTGAACATATATAATATATGTTCACTAATGAACATATACGTATGTTCAGCTCTGAACATATGTATGTTCGGTACTGAACATATGCATGTTCAGTACTGAACATAGTGGTTCTATGGTTCTATGTCTAATTTTGGTTCTATGTTGATCCCACCCCTATATATATATATATATATATATATATATATATATATATATATATATATATATATATATATATAATATACCTAATAAATAAAAATAAGTTTTGCCACGTGTCCAAATTTTAAAGACTATTCTCCAATTGACACGTGTCTCAATTTCTTTTCCCGCCTAAACTACTTTGCCTTCTTCCTAAATTAGTTGCCGATGATTGTGGTATTCTATTTTGGAAATCGAGATTCCTCATCCCTGTTGCCTCTTATACGGAACCAATCTTCCGATTTTTTTATCTAAAAATCTCAATTAATCAGGTACTGATTGATATGATTTCCTATTATAATCGCATTTGAATTCTGCAACCTCAATCTCCCTACTTCTCCCGTTCAACCCCAGCCTTATCCCCTCCTTCCCATAGATGTATATCTCTAAATTTAGGGTTGCTCTCTAAAATCGACGATGACGTCTACTGTTATCGTCACCCACTTTCTCCCACCGCCGACTAAAATATATTGAATCTACTTCAGCGACATTACATTCCACGCTGTAGAAAATGCTACTTGGATGGTAACGGTAAGTTTAAGGTTTGTTTTTTGGATGGTAACGGTAAGTTTAAGCTTTGTTTTGATACGGTTTATCTTCTTTAATCAATTGACATAAATCGGTCATTTTCTTTCTATACAATTCCAATTCCTTTTCCTTTTTCATCATGAGTTCATTCAAGAGTTGTAAAGCTTCTTGATTGTATTCTAATTCGCCTCCATTTGCATTGTGGCCTTCTCTTCTTGAATCCGGTTTACCATTGCCATGGTCTCGATATCGGAAATGGCGTTCGCGTTTCGTTCTTCTTCCAATTCCGAGTATAAATCGTTTAAGGCCTTCCTCTCGACTTTCAAAGCCGATTTCAGCTTCTCGGCGGTGTTCACTGGTTCGCTCATTGTGCTTCCATCGTTCGACTCTTCAATCAACGATTCTTTCATATCCGGAATTAACCAATTATTGTGAAATGAATTTAGGCAATGAATCAAACACGTGTATCCGGAGCTCTTTCTTCCTCGAAGTCTAAAATATTAAAACAGAGTTCTGTAAATCGTTCATGTTTTTAGTAATTTCTAAAGCATTTATTTTTTTTAAGTAGACTAAATGCATATACGTTGGCCCTAAATTTCCATCAAGTAGTTACCATTTTCTTCATGAATTCATTTGTCTAAAACTATTTAATTTTTATAGGAAATTGGTCGTGTGGGGCGAGACGACCATTATCTCATTGTTGTTTAACTTTTGACGACACAATATATTTTAAGCTATGAAGTCTCATGTGCAGGTAACTATTTTCAAGTCAAATCCAACAAGTTTTCCTTTTAATAAAAAGATTTAAACTTTACTATATGTCTTTACAGTTATGAAGTAGATCAAATACACGGTAAATAAGATCCTCTCTCAAGTTTTCACCTTGAATTCACATCCAAAAGGAAGCATCTGCTCAATAGTCAAGGAATCGGGTTAGTTCATTCATAAAATTTTCACTTATTGTTAAGTTCAGATTTTTCAAATAAATTTATCTGCATATACTATTAGATTTTGATATATGTCGGCATTTTGGTAAAAGATAGTGTTGGCTATCTGATTGTTGGACTTGATAGGTAATTACTTTCTGCTTTTTAAGGGTTTTTTGCATTTGCAATCTATTAAGATTTAAGATATACCATCAACCCATCGCTAATTAGACATCTCTGATTTGACAATATATCCATGAGGCTTTTGACTAAAGAATGTGCGATAGTCTATTTATTTTTGTTGCAGTAGTTAGCAGATATGGAGTTCTGATAAACTACAATTGTGTTTAGGAAAAGGTTAGTTAAAATCTAAGTTTAAAGAAGTGGAGGATTTTGAGATCCGGGGTTATGATTGTTTTCTGAGCTATAACATTTATGTGTTCATATAATAAAACACTACCACTACACCCTCTGTATTTTTCATAATTCATCGTGTTCGATTGTACTGTTTTGTGCGTGTTTAACTTCACTCAGCAAACAAGCAACTAAAATGAAAAATGTAATGGTTATAACAATCATTGGTTCTTATGTATGATCAAACATCTTGCAGAGTTATGATGCCACCACACACTTTGAGACTACAATGAAAGATGTTCTTGCCATGTACACCCAGATAACCGGAAAGGTTTGCTTTTACATTCATGCAACTAAACTTGGAATCATCTTTTTGTAGAATATCTTTCATTTTCTGTATTATTCTTTTTTACTTTTGGTACTTATTCTTAATTTTAATCATATTTGATTTGAACATAGCGTTCGTAATTCCTAACTTAAACCAGCAAAATTTATCATATCATATAAAATATCAATATAAACAAAATACACCAATGACAATTTTAGCATCTGCAATATTGATATTTTTCATATTATTTTATATATTTTTTAATCATCACGTGTATTACACGGATTTCTAACCTAATATATATATATATATATATATATATATATATATATATATATATATATATATATATATATACACACACACACACACACACACACACACACACATATATATATATATATATATATATATATATATATATATATATATATATATATATATATATATATATATATATATATATATATATATACACACACACACACACACACACACACACATATATATATATATATATATATATATATATATATATATATATATATATATATATATATATATATATATATATATATATATATATATATATATATATATATAGTTAGGATCTTTTGAGAACCACAAGTCCCCCGAGAACTTGAAAACTCTCAAACCGATATTTTTTTCAAAAAACCGACCTCATAGGCCTCTAAAACGCACATATTTAAGCATTTTCGAAAAACAAAATTCCGAAAAAAAAGATTTTTTTTTTGAACAAAATTTGCACATGTGCAAAAAAAAAATTTTGCACATGTGCAAACTTTTTATACGTACACGTTTTTTCAAAAAAAATTTTATAGAACGCCTTGAATATATGTTAGAAATACATCCATAAAAAAAACTTGAAAAAAAATGTACGTATAAAAAAGTTTGCACATGTGCAAACTTTTTTTTTTTGCACATGTTCAAACTTTTTAAAAAAAAAAAGTCGTTTTTTCGGAAAAAATTTTCAGCGACCCGGCCCCATTTTAAGCGTCTATATATATATATATATATATATATATATATATATATATATATATATATATATATATATATATATATATATATATATATATATATATATATATATATATATATATATATATATATATATATATATATAGAACTAGGACCCATATATAAGTAGGTTAGTATTGTGTAAATAAAATATTATAAATTCGTTAACCGACTCCTATAATTATGGAAACTAGTTTTTTCCTGATTTGTGATTGGTTTTGATAGTCACACAATAATTATCAGTTTTTTCCTGTATTGTGATTGGAAAAAAAAAATATTTTATTATTTTTTTATATTTTAAAAGTCAAAAAATAAAAATACAAAACTTTCCGTAAGTGATGAAAATATAAGGTATAGTTCTAGACATTATATTAGTAAATTTGTGAAAACAATTTTTTTTAAATAAGTTTTTGAAGTGTTCGTTTTTTATTTTTAAGTAAAAAAAATCCACCAAAATTAGGACAAAAATGTCTATGATCCAAAAATATTAAGAAAAAAATATGGTTTATGGTTCAAACTATTATGAACCTAATTTTTTATGAATCAAAATTATAATGATTCAAATTTTAAAATGATTATAAATGTTACAAGACGAAAGATTATTATTTTTTTTGAAAAATATTACGATCTGAAATTATACGATTCCAAATCATATGATTTATAAGAACGAAAATGATAAGATGTAAAAAACTATTATGCAAAATGTTATGATCCAAAATTATATGATCCAAAACGTTGTGATTGAAAATGTCATGATCGAAAATAATTAGACTAAAAATACGAAGAAAAAAAATGCTAAAAATAAGATTAAAAAACAAAAAAAAATTAAAAATTGTTCAGTACTGAACATACATATCTTCAGAGCTGAACATACGTATATGTTCATATTTATAAGTGAACATACTTTATATAAATATAAAGTATGTTCACTTATGAACATATACGTATGTTCAGCTCTGAATATATGTACGTTTAGTACTGAACATAGGTGTCAGTATTAGACATATGAGTCTATGGTTCTATGTCTAATTTTGGTTTTATGTTGATCCTCACCTCTATATATATATATATATATATATATATATATATATATATATATATATATATATATATATATATATATATATATATATATATATATATATATATATATATATATATATTCGAAAAATGGAAATTTTTATTATTAGTTTGTATTAGCTTTAGAAAAGCACGAAAAAGTAAATTTTCACGGTCTTCTTATATCCTTCGTATTCACTCACTTTCTTTCAAGAAAAAAAGACTACATCCTAATGGACGAATGATATTGAATATTTTATGGCGGATGATGTGAAATATTTTTCAGACAAGTGATATTGAGATATTTTTCTTCGATATAATCTTTATATTGTTAGAAATAGTTCTTATTACACTTTTTATAACGCTCAAAGTTGGATTTATTAGATGTAAATCCATTTATATCTCCAAGACAGAAGAATACAAAATTTTTGGTAATTGTAACATTCCCTGGCTACCTGCTTAGAATTGGAGATTTCCAAACCCTAGGAATTGACTAATTTTGGAATGAGTGTTGTGTTCGTTCTCTGTAAATCGGATAATTTAATTGTTGTTCTGTTCATAAGATAAAACTAATCTCACCCACATGCCATGAAGAATGTAATCAGACTAACGGTTACAAGAAAATCCAAGAAGATAGGTTAAAAATAAAGTCATCAAACACACCCATGTCGACAAACTTTTCATGAACCACATGCTTTGGCCATTACTTGGCTTACATATTTTTTTGAAAGAGTTACGACAAATTATATTTAAGATGAAAACTATGTCAACCGTTTGTTGATTTATTTTAACAAAATTAAAAAGTCGTTATAAGCTTCTTCTTTTTTTAGAACGGCAATCTAAATCTATTTTTAAACTAAACATCTTCTAAACTAACCATCAATGTTTCCAAAGAGACTAGAACCCTCGCAACCCTCACCCTTAGGGTAAAATTAAGCAACACCAAATACCGTTGGGCTAGAAGTCCGTTGGTCGTTATAAGTTAAAATCAGTATTTACCACTTGGCGATTAATGTATCAATGATCTTTCCATACCTGTCCTCTAAAATTTGTACGTGAAATAATCTTGAGTCATAAATGAACAAATATTAGTAATCATGGTATAATAATTGTTGGAAGTATGTATTTAAACTTTAAAATAGACATATAAATGAAACACACATAACGAATATTGACCTATATGTATTCGAAAATTGATACTCGTATCTATATCAAAGTCTAAAAAGAATTGTTTTATTATAAGTTTATAACTCTTGTTGGAAGTGGCTATAAGGTCATTTGATACCCAATAACTCAATAATATAGTTTTGTTATAAATAGTTTATGCTAAGAAATATTTACACTTTGTTGATGACAATTTTTAATACTTGGTTAAATTTATATGTGTAATACTACATGTGGATCAGCAAGTGACGAGACACCATATTGAAGTTGTTAGTCACCATTGGAGTCTCCGGTCAAGGACTTTTTATGTTGTGTTTCAAACTTGAGAAACAAATAATCTGAAGATCGGTATTATAACTAATATGAAATCGTTGATAAAATCTACTGCGAAGAAATAATATAGAGATCTAAGTGTCGATTTGTCACAAATAATAAATCCAATTATTATTATTTAATTATCAAATTTTATCCGTAAATCAGATTTGATCATTTGTGACTAGATTTGATTATAGGAGAAGTAGGAGACTATGTCGTTGTCGGAGGAATTAAAACACGATACAAAATTAAAACAATTTACACATCACTAGTTAATGACTAGTAAAACTGCACGAAATAACTATTGTCCTTAAAGGCTTTTACGGTGGCGGTTGTGTGCTATTAACATAAACCCCAAGAATCAATGTTGAATATTGTTCGTTCCAACACTTACGAAAGAACCAATAAACGCAAATTGAATACTCGAAAATCGAAAGAATGTTGGACTGTAGAGCAAGAGAGAGAGAGAGAGAGAGAGAGAGAGAGAGAGAGAGAGAGAGAGAGAGAGGGCGGGGGACAGAGCATAGAATGCTACGTTTTGAGGTGTGGAATAAATGAGACCGGAGAGGTCATTATTGTACTAAACCAAAAATCCTAGAAGCGCCAAAAATCGGATCTGGTGACGACGCCCATCCTCTCACAAACTCCCACATGGGAATTGAGAACCTTATGACCTCTCTGACTTACCCTCCTCACATTACCTACCATCTTTGCATTCTCACATAGTACGAATATGGCCATCGCTATCAACCCCCTTCATGGCACTCTAAAAGATAAACCACTAATATCAATTTGGGGCGCACCACCTCTAGATCATATTGGAAAGACTTTACAACATCTTCATTGCTTAGATGTGTCTAAAATTTTGTCAAGATTTTTAACCCATCTTTGTTACCGGCAACGACATACTATCTTACCTTATTTGGATCTATCATTTGACAGTCCCTTATATTGTTAGTGACTTCGTTTACCCTTTAAACATGAGAATTAGAAACATTAATGTCAGGTTGAGCTTACATCACTAAACGATTGTATTGTAGTTTTAGACCCATGACTCTCATGGTAGTCTCAACCAAATCTCTCTTTAGAGGTTTGGTAAGTGGGTCTGCCAAGTTCCTACTTGTATTGACATCAACAACTTTGATAGTACTATTTTCAGTTAGGTGTCTTACAAAATTGTGTCAAAGACCAACATGTATTGACTTCCTATTATACACAATTTTGTATAGTTTAGATTAGCGATGAGCATATGGACCAGAAAAACTGAACCGACCGAAACCGAACAGAATATAGATATTCGGTTCGGTTTTTGGTTTTTAAAAAATGTTAATTCGGTTTCGGTCCGATTCAGTCCGGTCCCCGGACCATGCTTACCCCAAACACTACTATTGATCATGAAAAACTGAATAGAATATACATATCCGGTTCTGCTTCGGTTTTTAAAAATCCTAATTCGGTTTCAGTTCGGTTTTTGGACCACGCTCATCCCTAGTTTAAATAGTATGTCCTCACTTTCACAATACATAGGAATTGATGGCATGAGATTATCCCACAGTTGGATATCCAAAGTAGATCTCTAATGCCTTATGCCTTATTACCCACTGTTGCTAAGGCAATAAACTCAACCTCCATATTCGAGTAAGCGATACATTTCTGTTTCTTGGTCTCCCAAGAAATAGCTTCTCTAGCTAGAGTATAAATCCAACCCCTTATGGTTAGAAACACTAGTGCGATGTATCCAGCTAGCACTAGAATACTCTTCTAGTATACCAGAAGATCATGTGTATGCCATTTCAAGAACACTTGTCCTTTCCAGGTAACTTAGTACTCTTCCCAATTCCTTCTAGTCCTCCATCCATAGGTTCACACTTTATTAACTCAGATTTCTTACAACGAAAATGATGTCAAGTCGAGTGCAATGCATGGCATACATCATGCTAGTAAGCGCACTTGTACACTCTAGTTGAGCCACTACTCGACCAGAGTTCACATTAAGTTTCACACTTAAATCAAAAGGAATGTTGAATTCCTTAACAATCAAATGTTGAAACTTTTTCAGAATTTTCTCTATGTAATGAGATTGAGTAAAGAGATCTGACTACCCGTTCTTTCCATATTGATTCCAAGAATGTTATTTACTTCTCTTTGATATTTTATTTTATAGCTCGATGATAGGTGTCTCTTCATTTCAAGAATACCTTCTAGGAGAGTGTCAATGATCAACATATCATCAACACAAAGATAGATAATAACGATGTATTTGGGTGTGCATTAGGATTAAATACACCTGTCAACACTATTGTGCTGAAAACCAAAAGCATTCATAGTGGTATAAAACCTCCCATGCCATTGTTTGGGGGCTTCTTTGGAACCGTACACGGGTTTAATAAGTCTACACACTTTGTTTTCAAGTCCAAGAATCACAAAACCTTTTGCTTGCTTCAAATAAACCTCTTCATTGAGATAGCCATTCAGGAAGGATGTATTATCATCCATTATATGAATGTAAAATCCATTCAATGTTAAGATTATTATAAGTTATAATAGAATTGATCCTAGAAACTAGAGCGTATGTATCGTAGTAGTCGCTACCTTCTTGGTGCTTATATCCTTTAGCAGCTAATCTCACTTTATAGGTAGATATGGATCCATCTAGATGGTATTTTATCTTTAAAATGCATTTGGATTTGATGGGTTTCTTTCCCTTAACTCCCATGTTCCATTTCCCAAGATTAGATCTATCTTATCATTGATAGCTTCTTTCGATAGAGAAGCATCCATTGATATCATGGCTTCATTATAGGTCTTGGTATCATCATCCAAGTTAATAGATAAAATGACCTCCATCCTTACTTTCTTTTGAGTCGCTTCAACCAAATATGAGAGAAAATCATCTTCTAGATTTTTCTATTTTCTAACTCTTGTACTTCTCATTTTTGTTCTTTTATAATTTGAGAAGGTTAGACATTATCTCAAGAAGTACTCAGAGTTTTATGGGGTTTGAGTTTTCATCATCTCTTGAAAACTAGTCCTTGAAGAATTAGAGAATTTACCATAGATAAATGTGTATATATATATATATATATATATATATATATATATATATATATATATATATATATATATATATATATATATATATATATATATATATATATATATATATATATATATATATATATATATATATATATAAATTAACTAGTGAATGAAAAAGAAAGACATAATGAAAAGTTAGAAAGTATATATTAAAACTCATACAACAATATGTCATGTTCTTGCTGACAGAATTAGAAAAAATATATCAAATTAGAGAATTTACCATAGATAAATGTCGTATAATGTTGTCTAGTTTCCACAGACACCTGAACCAGCTCGATCGGATTTGTGGTTTAGGAGTTATGAGTAAAACACTGGACAGCGTTCAAAATGTATTAATTTAGAAACTTTTCATGGAATTACCTTCTTAAGCTCTTTCAACTTCAATACTTAACAAAAATAAAAATTTAACATAAAAGGGCTTGTGTAAGGAGGTTTATATATATATATATATATATATATATATATATATATATATATATATATATATATATATATATATATATATATACATACATACATACATACATACATACATACATACATACATACATACATATTAGTGTGCAAGAATAAAGAATACAATTACCTTGCTCCTAAGTCTTATAGCCTGACCTTATAATTTCATTCAGAACTTGATGTATTGAGAACCTAAACATTAAAGCCACAAGCTTTAAGACATCATAGGTTGCAAATACTAAAAGAAACCGTGAAATAGAATAAAGATTGAAACATTGTACTTTCTACTTTTTTTCACAAATCATATTCAATCATAGAAAAATCATATGTGGGCAAGTCTTGAACCATTAGAAGCATATGAGAGTCTAGTTTCATTATTTTCCAGAACGATTAACCTGATTTTAAGTTTAAAATGTTTATTTAATGAATTGTCCAGTGTCTTCAAAGCTATACAGAACAACTTGCTGATACATCTTGTAAAATTCATATTAAATCATAGAAATGTAACTTGAGGGTGAGACCAGTGCCATTAGGAAAATACGAGGTCTAGGTTTTCATTTATATAAATTGAAGCCGGGTTTCAACCATAAAGTGGCTAAACAATGCAAATTGTACGGGGCTGTCAAGCTGCACATAACTGCACGGCTTGTTGTTTACTTATAAAATTTATACAAAATAGTAGAAAAAATAAAAAAATACAAGGTTAGTGGCATTGAAGATATATGAAAGAATACTAAGTTTTTGCTTTAAATAGTCATTAACAAAATCTGAATTTTAATGGGTCAAAATACTAGGACAACAGCTGTTATGTATAGAATTAGAAATACACAAATTGTTAATTAATAATTAAACAAGTTGAGAAGTAGTGTAGTATGATTCGATAAGTAATAAGCTAAAGTTTTGTAGACTGTTACATGCTTTTGTGATATCTTGGTATTCGGATATGTTTCTAGTTGCTCAGTTGATTCAGTTAAGTTTCGATATCTATACATGTTGTTATGTGATTATGTATGTATGTACTTGTAAGTTATTTTATTAAAGTTACCCAGCCTTTTTGTGAAGTCAGGCTACAATGCTTCTCTATGACATCATTCTACGGTGCCTCTTTGGAAGGTAACACAATTAAATTTCTCTTCGTGAGGTGAAACGGTTAAAATTCATTTTCGTGAGATGATTTAGTTACAATTCCTCTTTGTGAGGTGGCACAGTTAAAATTCTTCGTTGTGAGGTGTCATAGTTTAAAGTCCTTTTATGGGGATGATAGTTACCCCAGCCTCTTCATGAGGAACATTATTTTATGTGCTATATGTTATTGCGATGGTGTGTGTAGATCTGTATGCTCACTAAGCATTTCTCTTACCTGTCGACATTTAACAATTTTAGGTTTTAATGACTTCCGCTTTTAAATAACTTATGTTTTTTAGTAGTAACACCGCGTACTTTGATAAATATTGTTAAATTTCTATGAAAGATTTTGTAGTCCAAAAATGTATTATAATTTATTTGATGTTATTTATATAAAAAAATCAGGATGTTACAGAACACGAGAACGATTGTCGATAATCCATTTTGCATAAAAATATGAATTCTTCAGCTTTTTTTCTACAACAACTCTCATATGCTCATTTAATCGCATATGTTTTTGTCTTAGACATACGACCATTAAACCTTTTGTATGTACACATATAGTCACTTATGTTTTTTTGTATATATATGACAATTCGGTTTAATGGTCATATGTGTAAAAAAAGTTTAATAGTCATATGTTGTAACGCCAAGATACTTTATTATATAATTATAATAAAAGGGTAAATTGGTCATTTTACCTTGTAAGGGTAAAATGGTCTTTTGGACAGAAAAGTATTTAGTTTGAAATAATATTTTGAGTTTTGGACTTAAAATGTTATAAAAACTGATTTTTGGTCGTTTTACCGAAAAAGGGTATTTTGGTCATTTGACCAAGTCAACGACCAATTATGTAAAAATATTGTTGGTTGTGGCCAAAATGTAAGAAATGGAAGTTTTATTGTAATAAAACTTGATTATTGTGGTCAAAGTTCAAAGAAATGAACTTAGGGACCAAATATGTAAAAAAATTGTGATATATATAGAGAGAGTTGACTCTCTTTGACTGGCCATTGTTTGCAGCTACGGGAATGAATTTGGAGAGCATTTTCTGCAGAGATTGAAGAATTGGTGAAGGTTGGAACTTGTAATCCGATTCTTGGCTTTGGAATGAAGAATTGGAAGCATTAGAAGTAAGTATTTCAAGTTCTAGCATGGTGTGTTCTTGGTTTGGTATTTTAGAAACTGAAATTGTACATTTCAGTTATGATTATGTGGTTTAAATGGTTTATTACTTCCATTGAGTCATGCTAGAAAGGACTTAACTAAAGAAAGTGGAAGTAGATTGCTATTAGTGATGAATTTGAAGTTTGGGGTTGTTAGAACTAAGAACCCTAATTCTTCATTTTGATTGATTTGGTTGTTTTAGATGGTTGAAAACCTTGTTAAAGTATAAGGTTTTAGTCCTAGAACAAACCCCAATCGATTAAGGACCTGATTAAGGACTTAATGGACCAAAACTGCTTGCTACAGTGCATAAATCGCGGCTGGACAGGAGGCACCTGCAGGTGCCAGGCGCGGTGCGCCCAAACCCCAGGCGGGGTGCGCCCAGGCGCAGTGCGCCCATATCTGGGCGGGGTGCGCCCCTCAGACAGAAACTTTGAAACGCTATCTTTTGCGTTGCTTGTCCGATTAAGCCCAAATTTGGACCATAGGCTCGTTATGGTCTGAAAAGTTTGGGAAAATTTTTAGATTGAGTTTCCGACCCCTCGGGGGCACTGTAGACCGATCCGAATGTCCCGGTGAATAGTAAAATTCATATAAAGTTAGTAAACGGAAAGTTTATTAACTAGGCATTGTTTATAACAATGTTTTATTGAACTCTAATGTATTAGAGTTAGTTGAAATGGGTATTAACCGATAATCATGTTGAAAATGATTAAATTATAGGTGCGGGACAAAATTCTACGGATCGTATCGGAAGGCAAGAAACAACCGGGAATTTGATGCAGCTAGCATCCAGGTGAGTAATCTCACTGATATCATATGCGATATATGATGATTGTATTGTTACAGGTTGAAACGGCTTCGAGGGACGAAAATGACAAGTGTAAAAATATATGTAAAAGACAATACCAGATAAGCCGTGAGTCATTGCGATGACAAGAACGGAGCTGTGAGTCAATACATATATATACACTATGATGTGACAATACCAGATAAGCCGTGAGTCTATAATAGACAAGAACGGAGCTGTGAGTCAACCTTTTATTGACAAGACCGGAACCAGCCGTGAGTCAGTAAAATGAAATGACAAGACCGGATCCAGCCGTGAGTCAATAAACTTATATAGACAAGACCGGAACCAGCCGTGAGTCTAGGCAACAGCGGAATCTTCCTGTGAGCCACATATTTTAGGCAACAGCGGGCTAACCCGTGAGCCATATCTAACCGGTGCGGCCTTGTTGGCTATGTCTCCGATGCGGCCTTGTTGGCTATGACTCCGGTGCGGCCTTCGGGCTATGTCTCCGATGCGGCCTTCGGGCTATGATATTTGGTACAGCCTGTTTGGCTATGATTTTTGTTACAGGTACTTGGTACGGCCTTTTTGGCTATGATATCGGGTTATTAAACCCAGCTGGTGCAGCCTGCGGGCTATGAATTGTATATTGATAATGTTTTGGTGCAGCTTATATAGCTATGACACAGGGTGCGGCTGTTAGCCATGATATATGATGCAGTCCAGTGTGACTAAGAAATATGGGACAGAAATCGTTAGACATGATTATAGATGCAAATAAATAACCTGGCTTGTTGATTACAGGTTACAATGATTCAGCCTGTAGGGCTACAGAATAGGATGTGAAATCCTAAAGTATATATGGTCAGCCAGTAAGGCTAGGAGTTTGGATTTGATATCCAGACAGTTATATGATTGTGTTTTGATACGTGTTATCTGCAGATTTGATTATTCACTGAGCTTTGTAGCTCATACCGTTTGTTACTGTCCCTGCAGGTTAGCATGATACTGATAGGGGACAAGATAGAGTCCGTGACTTTGAAGTGGGACTCGTAGATGCTGTCAGTAGCAGCCCGGCTTTAAAGGAGTTATGGTATTTTTATACTCTCCTTGATACACTTGTACCCGTATTTATTAAAATATACCCCTTGTTATGGTTTTATGTATTAAAACCTGTGTTTTAAATGAAAAATTTTTCAGGGGTGTTTTTGTTTTAAAAGCCGGGTGTTACATATGTGTACAGAACAAACATGTTTAATGATCATATGTGTGCAAAAAAACATGTATATATATATATATATATATATATATATATATATATATATATATATATATATATATATATATATATATATATATATATATATATATATATATATATATATATATATATATAATATATATATATATATAAATGACTAAAAGTGTATAAAGAATAAAAGTTAATGAACTTTTATATACTATCAGTTTTTATATAACAAAATGTTAAAACTTTGTGGTCAACGTTCATTCTTGTTTTAGCAAGATTTGTTTTTGTTCTGGTTTGAATATATAAATATAAATATATATATATATATATATATATATATATATATATATATATATATATATATATATATATATATATATATATATATATATATATATATATCCCAAAAACTAAACAAATGGTTTATCGAATGTTGCAACTAATGCACAAGTAAAATTTCCTAAGAGAAGAGAACAAGGATATAAGCCTCTTTACCTATAAATTCGTGATTTCCCTTAAATTTTGTTTTTTAAGTAATATGGGATGAAATATGTATTCGCCTCTTATTGATGTTTGATTTTCTTTTGATTCCCAATTACCCAGAATTGATGACTTGACAACCTACTAAATGGAAGCCGCCTAAGCGATTCTTAAGCCCAACAACCCTTGTATAATGACTTGAGATAGGGTAATACATAATAATAATCCAACACCACCACCCAGACACACCGTAAAGCCATGCCCCAATGTTGTAAGGAGGAGCCACAAGCCTATTAGAGCGAAAATCCCAAGACCCACCTTAGCTGAAACAAACCACCCGCACACCAAGAATTCCTTTATCTTCCATACCACTATGGAAGATTCGAAATTAACCAATGCATAACTTTTCCCAAAGGCGACACAGACACATTAGAGATAACTAATAAACCCGGGTTCCATTATTAGCACGCATGAACTTGACGTCACCCCATCAGGCATAAAAGGACAGGACGACAAAAGGAAGGTATAGTAAATCACACCCTCACACTGATTAACACAACATTCGCATTCCAACCGGTACAGACTTCATCATCAGAGCGTCCTTCTCAGACCTACACATAGAGTAAAGTTGCAATTTCCTACAGTTTTAGGTTTCATCACCCTCACCGATTCAA
>CM042010.1:137863015-137905515 GCA_023525715.1 Cichorium intybus
ATAGATTCTCGAACTAGTTAGAGTACATGGGTTTCTGTATATATAAGTCCACTCGATACAAATGTTGCAGCCTTTTAGTGCTTCTTTATTCATAACATAAAGACAGATCGAACACGCACACACATGCATAGATTGACTAATGCTCCGATCTTTGTAAAAAAATAAACAGGAGTGGATTAGTGGGAGAAGACGACAAGTCAACTTTGAGTCATATGCAACAAACCAAGAAATTGGAGAATTGGGAGGAACAGCTACTACATGATCATCATCGGCAGCAGCAGCATCACCACAATCACAACTCACCGAATGTTAATCCCATGGTAGAATCTGGAGTCAAGCAAGAAAACCCACTTAATTACGGATCATCATATGGCCGTGGTAGCGTCGACTTTCATGGCGTGAAACCAAATAATTGGTCTAACCCAATGATCCCCGTTTCATCTCCCAGTTCTTGTATCTCAAGTTTGAGCAACAATATGCTTGATTTCTCTACCACCCTTAGTAACAAGACAGATGGGAGACACCCTCCACCAGATCGCTTATCTGAGGTAAGTCTCTTTCTAATAATAAAACTTCTATATGATATGGTACAAGCTTCTAGTTTCAGCTAAAGTACCCGTACCATATTTTTCTGGTTGGTCACATGTGTCTTCTTCTTGCCTGGATTCCTACTTCTTGGTGTTCACTTATGATTCAAGTACCATAGCATTTAATTGGTACACGACCTGGGAAAACGATTTACGCAAAGTTTACCTCGAAGAATGAATTTGTGTAATTTGATCCCTCACCTTCAATTCACATTTTTCCTTGTTCATTTTATGAAGTGTAATAGCACTGCTACTGGTGGGGCATCCAAGAAGGCTAAAATTCATCCTTCGTCAAACCAATCTACCTTCAAGGTAATAATTTACCTCAACTTAGATCTCTCCCTTTCTTTGTTCCGCAAACACACAAACACAGAGAGTGGAAATTGACCTAAATACAGAAAGATGTACTTTTTGGAAGATAACTGTTGTCCTTCATGATTGTCCGTTTCTTTAGGCCATGACGATTCGCTAGTTCATCTATCCTTATATCCACACAAAGAGAAGATAAAACGAATTAAAAGAAATATATAAAAGAGGTGTATGGTAATCATTGCAAAAATACAATTTGGTATTTTGATTCTTCTATTTGTTTTTGATGTCACAAACAGGTGAGGAAAGAAAAATTAGGGGACAGAATAACCGCACTTCACCAGCTTGTTTCTCCATTTGGAAAGGTATAGTATGCTCTATAACTTTCACAAAATTAAGCATGAATGATTTTACTTATTAACTAACGAATTTTAAGCTCAATGTTAAAAGAAAGCATCTCAAGGACGATTAAAGCGAGAGAGCAAGAAAAAGATAAAACAAGAGGATGACATGAGATAATTCCTTTTGAAATTAACTAGTAAAATAATTGATGGTCATGTCAAATTAAAATGAATAAAATAAATCAAAATTATTAAATCAAATCCTTTCAGTGGAAAGTATTTCAAAAAAACCATCATCTATCATCCTTTTTCCTTATTCATTTTCCATTGCATGGTGTGCATTTTTATGTGTAAAACAGAAGAAACAAAACATCCTTAATAAGTATGCTGAGTTGCTGACGATGAAAATTAATTGATTAAACAAAGCACGCACAAAATCTTCTCTATAAATTAGGTTTGTTCTCGATTAATCGTCAAAATTACATTTTATGTCTACATTTTTTAGATATGAAGAAGTACTGAAGTTTACGTTGGACACTAAAAGCAGAAGGCGTGAGGAGATTATATTATGATTTCATAAAAATTTAAAATTATAGAGCAGAGAATTTGTGGTTATTGGTTTGAAAGTTGGTATCACTACACATATTAAAATGCCAGAAAACCCCAAATAAAACCAAAACCTAATTCATAACTGAAAATTCTTATAAAACGGTTTTGGTTTGTAGAAAAATTACATAGTTTTATATGTATATAAGAAATTTAGAATTTCTACTCGGAGTTATTAGAAAATTATTTTCAAGCTTATTACAACAAATTATAAAAATAATAAAGAAATTAAAAACAATTATGTTTCAAAATACTCTCTCTCTCTCTCTCTCTCTCTCTCTCTCTCTCTCTCTCTCTCTCTCTCCAGAAATAGTCATAGGAGTGAATAAAGCATGTTTTTCTTTTAGAAGACTATGTGGTTTCAGCTTTGAAAAACTTTTTATGCCCAGTCTTGTCCTTGTAGATGGAAACTTTCACTATAGTCTTGAGATCGACGTCATTCAGTAACTTAAATTGTTCCGATAATTAAAAAAAAAAAAAAAAAAAAAAAAAAAAAAAAAAACAGTCCACTCGAATATGATATTTGGTATCTTTATGAAAAAAAAAAAAGACTTTATATTAATTTCCATTTGAATCATCTTTGGTGCAGACTGACACAGCTTCTGTGCTCTTAGAAGCTATTGGTTACATAAGATTCCTTCAGAGTCAAATTGAGGTGATGCTACTTCCCTTTCTTTTGTTGTTCTTCTTCTTCTTTATTCATCTTTCACAAACTACCATGAGGGACGACAGTCATGCCACAAACAAACACACACACAGTTGCTAAAAGCTTCACTTCCTTAATATTCCATCAAGAATACTTTGCATTTTATAATGTTAGATAAACATACCGTGCCTCTTATCCCATATTAAACCATATCTTTCTGTTATTGTATGTATTTAATATCTAAAAGAACTATTCCCTCTGTCCAAAGAGTATGAGTTGTTTTTATTCTCAGAAGTCAAGTGATATAGTTTTTAATTATGAATTGAGCATATAAATTTTGAATCTTTTATTTCCTTTTCTATGACTATAACAACCGGTCAGTGGAAAATGCAGAAAAAACAACTAGTCTTTTAAAAAATTAGCAATTAACGAAACAAAACAATAATCATATACTCCCTCCGTCCCAAAATGATAGTCCACAGACAAAAAACACACAGATTAAGAAAACATTAAATGCATCTTACTTTTTCCTACAAAATGACTGTTTTACCCTTTCTTTGTATTTAATGCCAGCATTAGATGTGTTGACTGTTACAATTACAGTTAGGGGTATTTTGGTAAAGATGTCAGTTATATTTAGAAGTGGACTAACATCTTGGGACAAACTAAAAAGGAAACATAGACTATCATTTTGGGACGGAGGGAGTATATATATATATATATATATATATATATATATATATATATATATATATATATATATATATATATATATATATATATATATATATGAATAGGTTCAAATGAGAACCACTAAAAGGTTAAGAACCGTGAGAACCGATATTCACACATTAAGAATTAAGTTTTTTTTTTGTTTTTTTGTTTTTTCACACTTGTTTATTATGTGAAAATACATAAAATTTAATAAATTTCCTTATTTTTTAATACGTTTTACAATATTTATAATATAATAAAATTTGTAATTATTAAACTGTGAATACTATAACGTAAGTTTTTTATTAAACTGTGAATTAGTGGTTCTTACGGTTCTCAACCTTTTAGTGGTTCTCATTTGAACCCTTCCCTATATATATATATATATATATATATATATATATATATATATATATATATATATATATATATATATATATATATATATATATATATATATATATATATATTGCCAAAGAACTTGTAGTTCAGCGGCATAGGAGTATGCCCGGCCTTCTTGAGGTCTTGGGTTCAAATCCCACTAGGGGATTAGGTGGTTTAGGTTAGGATATACTATAAATGTATTATTTGCCGGTTCAAAAAAAAAAAAAAAAAAATATATATATATATATATATATATATATATATATATATATATATATATATATATATATATATATATATATATATATATATATATATAGGGAAGGGTTCAAATGAGAACCACTAAAAGGTTGAGAACCGTGAGAACCACTAATTCACAGTTTAATAATTATAAATTTTATTATATTGTGAATATTGTAAAACGTATTAAAAAATAAGAAAATTTATTAAGTTTAATGTATTTTCACATAATAAACAAGTGTAAAAAAACAAAAAAACAAAAAAAAACATAATTCTTAATGTGTGAATATCGGTTCTCACAGTTCTTAACCTTTTAGTGGTTCTCATTTGAACCTATTCCTATATATATATATATATATATATATATATATATATATATATATATATATATATATATATATATATATATATATATATATATATATATATATATATATATATATATATATATATATATATATATAGGGGCAGGATCAACATAGAACCACTTTTTATCCATAGAACCATAGAACCACTATGTTCAGTCCTGAACATGCATATGTTCAGTACCGAACATACATATGTTCAGTACCGAACATACATATGTTCAGAGCTGAACATACGTATATGTTCATTAGTGAACATATATAATATATGTTCACTAATGAACATATATGTATGTTCAGCTCTGAACATATGTATGTTCGGTACTGAACATATGCATGTTCAGTACTGAACATAGTGGTTCTATGGTTCTATGTCTAATTTTGGTTCTATGTTGATCCCACCCCTATATATATATATATATATATATATATATATATATATATATATATATATATATATATATATATATATCTTCTAGAGGACGAGAATGCCCATAGATCTAAATCTAATAGGAAATAGTTTTAGACTTCTAATGATCAGATCGATGTAGACTTTAATTATATGATGAAAGTGTTTATGTACGCCTTTGAATGCTTTAGGCCCTCAGCATACCGTATCTGGGCAGTGGATCAGGAAGTACGAGAAACCACCAACACTCTGTAAGTATACCGAACTTTACACGCTCTCCTACAGTACTCCTACTTATAATATATGTATAAATGCATGCAAAATCGTTCTTAAAGGTTCTTCCTCCAAAGGTAGAGTTGACTGTATGAGTTTACAGGGTAGAATAATATTTAGGGTGTAATATACAATAAATAATGATTCAAGAAGAGTAGAATCATGCATGCCGATCGACCCAATAATTCATAGCTAAGCATTTTGTTTGAGGAAATTCATTATTCATCTTGTATCATTAGTTTTAGAATGCCTACCACCTATTATCTTAGTATATATGTATGTAAAAGCATGCATACACACTATATATATGAACAATATAAGTATATGTATATATTCATCTTCTCTAAGCAACAAAAGTACAAAACACAGACACATCACCTTTTTCTCCCACTGCCGCTATGCATGTGAGTGGTCACACATGAACACGTGGGGGAAATGTAAAAGATTTAAACAAATTTTATTGAGCAATCTTGTACTTTTTTAACTATTCTTTAATCATATTTAGGCTCAACAAGGGGAGAGAAATTGCTTATTTCCTGAAGACCCTGGTCAGGTACATTTCCACCTTTATACCCGAATAATTAACTATTTTATTCACATTTATTTCAGCAAAAAGCTGACACATATTATTGTAATCAAGTTGTTAATTATGGCTAATCGTGTGTCTAAAACAGCTTCTGAACGATAGCTGCATGAAGATGAAAGGATCTGCTCTTGACCAGGTATTTCTTTCAGTTAACTATTAATTAAATTCTAGATTTATGATAAGTTCCCTAATTTAAAACATAAAAAAGCTACTTTTAAATCTAGGAAATAACAATAGAAATGAACATGCTTTATTAGTATGAATTCTGCTAGTCAAGATTAATCTAAGTTCTGATAATTGGTTTAAAAATTCATTAATGTAGGATTCTCATGAAGAACCGAAGAAGGATTTGAGGAGTAGAGGATTGTGTCTTGTTCCGGTTTCATGCACAATGCAAGTCGGCAGCGACAACGGGGCGGATTATTGGGCACCTGCTCTAAATGGAGGGTTCCGATGAACCGCATGAAAGGTTTAGGTTTAACAAATTTCATGGGGCCAGGGTTATGATTTCACCACAAGAGGAAGAAGAGCCATCAAGAAATGAGATAACATCATTAGCAGTCACTCTGCTCAAAAATATTTCCAAGGCTGATTGCTCATGATGCTATGCATGTTCTTGGTGGTTTACATATGATCTTCTGACATAAAAACTTATGGTTGGGGCTTTGGAGCCAAAGTCCCTCCAACTATCTAGCTAATTTTTATGCACTTCGTTATCCTTTCATTTCCACTTCTTTTGTGCTAGTATGTATCATGTAGAATTTCAAGTATTTGGCATTCTAGTATGGTTAATCAAATAGTTATTTAATGCGTTGATCACCTTAGTTAACATTTAATCACGCATGTGTAAACTTTTAAACATCAGTGAACCAATTAAATATAGTAGTTAGAGTACTCTAATAGTTATCACAAATTCATCCACTCTCTTCTACGTAAAAAGCGATAATGAAAAGAATCAACATTCAGCATTAAAAAGATTGTACCATATTAATAAGACAGTACACCACTTCTACAAAACTTTTTCTCCAAAACTGGAATAACGCATGAGACATACACAAGCATATTTAAGTACACACGTACCAGGAGATCACATGCTTCTTGTATCATAGCACGTCGCTAGATTACACGTTTCAACTTAAATGGCTTGTATGCACGTACAGTCATTGCATGAATTTATGTGTTATTAAATATTCAAATATAATGATTGATTAACTATTTAAAAGGCTCTTGTTATAATTCTAATAATTGTCAGAAATTAGATATTATACGTTGGAAATGAAACCAAGAAACAATAATGACGCAATGGAAGTAAATAAAACGTTTACGGTTTCACAAGCTTTTTCTTGGAATGGGAAGACTTTTTTTTTTTATGAACGGCGGATGCATTAAGTAGAAAAACACACTCTAGACACCACCTCCATCCGCGGGGGCATATTGTACACTGTAGTACCTTCAATAGGGACCAGCTCGCATTTGATCAAGTCCATAGTAGTAGAGAAGTCGGCCCACCAAGCAGCCAAGTGCACTCTCAACTCTCTTCCAGTCGAGCAGTCCACAAGTTTCTCCCTCTCGTCCGTTGTGTTACATAAGGGGCACTGACGAGAAGACAAGCCCACTCCTGTCTGCAACGGATTAATTTTGGTCAGCAACTTTCGTAATCTCGTTCTCCAGATCATAACACTACTATAAAATAGTGTAATGATCAAAACGTAAATCACAATCATATATATAAACACCGTGTTTAGAGAGGAAAAATCTAAAAGGGGGAAAAACCACTATAAATAACACTATATTAAACTAGTAATCTTGAAGGGTTACAAAGGTTAATAGATATTGTGGAAACGGGAAGAAAGAGATGATATAAAATACTATCTAACTATCCCTATATATAAGAAGAATAAAAGAGTCCAAATAAAACTCTAATGACATCATCTAAAAATATGACAGTTGCCAAAGATATTTTAGCTAGGGAAACTTCAGGAAGGGTCAAATAACGTTAGAAATCTCATGCATGCAAGGTTTGACTTTTCGGAACATATTCAACAAATGGATTAAAGAACTCGGTTTAAATGCATTAAATAAGCCGATTTTGCAACCGGGTTTGATATAGACGGGTCATATGTGAAAGTACTAATAGAGCACAGTTCTAAACCGGATCATATACGATAAATGAAGCTCGGCTCCAACTCAAAAAATCGGGTCGTATGAGGTTTTCCAGAGACCTATTCACTACTACAGAAGAGATTTGTTGGTGCGAGGGGTTTTTTTTAATTAATGTGGTTTAACATGATAAACCGCATTATAAAGTGAAAAAACATTTATATCGCATCGATAAAAGCAGAAACCGCATCATTTATAATGTTTGTTGATGCGGAAACTTTTAATCGCATTAAAAATTGTTTAATTAGTGCGAGTTCATCCAATGACACTATTAAAACATTATTTTTACTGCGAAATTTTACAATCGTACCTTTAAAACCGTGTTTTTTTACTGCGATGCATGATTTACAATCGCACCTTTAAAATGTCATTTGTTGATGCGATAACTTTTAATCGCATTAAAACTTTTTTTATTAGTGCGGGTTTGTCCAATTGCACTATTAAAATCTTATTTTTACTACGAAAGTTTACAATCGCACCTTTAAAAACGTGTTCTTTTAATGCGAACGTTTACAATCGCACCTTTAAAACGACATTTGTTGGATTTGGCTTGATGTTCGTCCAAAGGCAGACTAAGCCCATGTGTCAGGCTAAGTACAAATGACAGACTAAGCCCATGTGGTAAGCCTAAGCCCATGTGGCACAATTAAAGCTTTTTTTACTACGGTAAGTTTGGATAGCATTAAAAATCGATTGTTATTTAAATACAATAAATTTGGGGCTTTTATTAAGTCCTCCTTCGATCAAGTTTCTCCTTCTTCTTCAAAATCACCTGCCATCTGGTTGCATTTACGTCACTTCATTAAAGCCGGTTGCATTTACTTCTCTACGGTTAAGGTGAGTTTATATCAAACCTTTATTAATTTCGTTAACATAGAAGTCGTTATATAACTCCCGACAACTGAAACCTAGATTTCAAACATTTATGAACCGAATAACAGAAACATTCCTTAATTGTTGTTTATTTTAATTTTCAGATGGATCGTTATTCTTGGATGTACGAAACTTCACATATGTCCAGAGATTATATCAAGGGAGTTGAATATTTTATTAGTGTTGCTAAAGCAGATATTGAAAAGAATGGAATGCGGTCGATTTGTTGTCCTTGCAACAGATGTAAGAACTTCGCATATTTTGCTGATGCGGGTTCAATAGAGTTTCATTTGATAGGAAATGGTTTTATGCCTAATTACATTTGTTGGTCAAGACATGGAGAATCACAAGCTAATTGTATCGCATCGTCAAGCAATTTACCGAGTAATGATAACAGAGTACCAACTAACGACGATAATCAGAACTCAAATGAGCCCAACGAGAATTTCAAAGAAATGTTTGATGACATGGAGACAAATATGGGTGATGATGAACGAGGGAAGTTGTCTGTTTGAAGAAGCAGAAACACCCTTATATAATGGTTCTAAATATATGAAACTTGATGTGGTGTTGAAGTTGATGAACTTAAAGTTGAAAATCGGATGGAGCGACAAAAGTTTTACAAGTCTATTAGAGCTTTTGCATGACTTGCTTCCGGAAGACAATGGATTACCACTTTCCACATACCAAGCAAAAAAATTAATGTGTCCCATGGGATTGGAAGTGGAAAGAATACATACATATCCAAATAATTGCATGTTGTTCATAAAGGAGCACGAAAATGCTCATAAATGTGTTGTCTGTGAGGCATCAATGTATAAAAGGAAAAATAAGAACGATGAAGTTGATGACGGTGTGACAAAAATAGACCTCCGGCTAAAATGCTGTGGTATCTTCCTATCATACCAAGACTGAAAAGTTTTCAAACAAGAAGGAAGCAAAGTTAGTCTGTTGGCATTTAGACGAACGGGTATCCGACAGAAAACTGAGGGATGTTGCGGATTCGCCTCAGTGGAGAAACATCGACAAGAAGTATCCCGATTTTGGAAACGAGATACGAAACTTACGGTTTGGGCTTAGTTCGGACGGGATCAATCCTTTCGGAAACATCAGCAGTCGTCATAGCACGTGGCCAATTCTTTTATGCATTTACAATCTTTCCAAACAACCCAGATGTATAGAGAAAACAAGTCCTTCTACACATATAAGCCCAGTTCCTAGACTTTACACCTTCTATTGCATCACTAGTACGAAAATGACTTTTGGTCAAGGTTGTGATAAAATATCCTTGCCACATTTTTACTTATTTCCAAAGTGCTTCATGATGTTCGATTTTTGTTTTTAGCAACATTTTATCTCCATTACGATGACCGTTGCAAACTATATTCACACATTTAGCCATGATGACATAAGAATAGTAACATCTATGAACCACGGCTAAATATTGTGGCCAAATATCATCATTTTTCACGATTTTGTGTTTGATATGTAGATTTATCTTGTACGGGTCATTAATTGAGACGATAAATACAAATAACGTCATATAGACTATAATTTTATGTGACTAGATCATAGATCGGAATTAGTCACATGAACAAACCGTCGCAAAAACTAATGTTTATGGTCACAAAAATTATTTTGTGTGACCAAAGGGTAGCGTTAATGAACCATATAGTTAAAGGAAAAACATATGGCTATAATTATTTTATGGTTATGATTTAACTTTGTATGCATTTTAAAATTAATAATTGTCATCATACTAGAAAAAGTTGTGATGATAAGTATTTTGTGGTTACGATTTAAGAAAGAAATGTAACTATAAGAATCGTTTGGTCAATGTAATAGTTGATTTGAGTGTCTAAAAGTAAAAACTTGTTGTGATATAAATAACATATGACCATAAATATTTTATGGACGCGGATTAATTTGTGATGTGTGTCTAAAAGTAAAGAAAGTTTATGACAAAAGAAAAAAATATTAAGACTATAATTATGTCATGGTCAAGGTTTAATTTTGAGTATGTGTTGAAAATTAAAAAATAGCAATGATAAAAGAAAACATACGTGAGTATAACTATTTTATGGTCACGGTTTAATTTATTATTTGTGACTAAAAGCAAAGAAAAGTTATGATTAAAGCAAACTTTTTGACTATAAGTCTATAAGTATGTTATGATCATGGTTTAATTTTTATATGTCAAAAAGTAAACAATTATCATGATAAAAAAAAAGACATATGATTTTAAGTATTTTATGGTTCCGGATTAATTTTTTATATGTGTGTAAAAGTAAAAAAAAAAATCTTGATGATAGAAAAAATACTTGACTATAAGTATGTTATGGTCACGAGTTAATTTGTAGTGTGTGTCTAAAAATAAACAATTATTATGATAAAAGAAAACACATGTAACTAAAAGTAATTTATGGTCACTATTTAATTTTTTATGTGTGTCTACAAGCAAAGAAAATATATGATAAAAGAAAAAAAAAACGTTTGACTATAAGTATGTTATGGCCACAATTTAATTTTCAATGTGGGCTTGAAACTATTTTATGGTCAGAGTTTAATTTATTATTTGTGTCTAAAACTAATGAAAGTTTACAATAAAAGAAAAAAAAACCTTTTATTATAAGGATTTTATGGTCCCAATTTTATTTACACTGTGTATAAAAGCAAAGTACAGTCATGATAAAAGAAAACACATGTGAATATAAGTATTTTACGGTTAAGGTTTAATTTATTATGTGTGCCGATCGGATAAACACTAGTAATGATAAAATAAAAAAATGATAATGATTTAGAATGGTAATTAACTTTCCTCCGTGTACACATTTAGTCAATCAATATCATTTTGTATGGTATTTATCATTTAACTTGTTTAGAGTGTTCAAAAATTACCATATTGCCATTTATAGTGGTTTTTACTAGTTTCAATAAAACCAAGAAAGCTTTGTCTTTTTCAACCTTTTCTTTTGTAGTTTAAATGTATGAAACTGCATTGCATTACTTATTGTATGAATTTGTTGAAACATTACATTACATAGTGTATGAATTTGTTAAAACATTGCATATTTTATTGTTCAAAATTATGAAATTACATTGCAATACAAAATATATGATATTGTGTCATTGTGTGAAACTGAATTGATCAAGCATTTCATTATATTCTTGTTCAAAGTGTAAAACTGCATTACAAAATATTCTTGTTCAAAGTGCAAAATTGCATTACAAAGTGTCTAAATTTGTTTAAAGTTTGAAAATGCATTAGAAAGTTTCATTATGTGAACTGCATTAAAAATAAGTTTCTTAGTTACATACTACATTACAATGTCTAAAAATTTCTGAACTTGCCAAACTGCATTTCATTTTACCTTTTGCATTACAAGTCCCAACATTTCATCAACATCATTATAACTAAGGTGTTAAACATATAAATTTCAATAAAAGTCTTAAACACATACATGACAAAGCAAACAAACAATACCATAATGCTTAAATAGCTTTTTCTTGATTTCATCCAAGTCTTTCCTCACACCCATAACTCCAACATCTAATTTTGTCTTGTGTTCAATTCAATTTCCATAGCTTCATGTTCTTCTATTATCTTACCCTTTACAATCATAATAAACAAATGCATACCTACATATGTAAGGAGATCATCACAACTTTCATTTGGCATTATGTTTAATTATATCTTAATAGTCCAACCAAAAGTAATCATTAATTACAGGATTCATTACCCAAGTTAAGTAGATCTAGATGTGACAATATATAATCATCATGAGGAAAAACTATAGTACTAAATTTATTATCGATGTTGGAATGTGCATCTTTATAATTTTGGGAGGTGTCATGAACACAACTGAGTTTTTCTTATCCAGCTGGTCTTTCACATAAAAGGCATGTCTTGCTTGTGAGGTTAATACGAATGGATCATCCTAGTGACCTAATTAGTTAATTTCAACCAATATTTAAATAAGACTATTTTTTTACCGATGTTTACTATCAACCCAAACACACCTAAACAGATGATTTTTTATTATATGATAATTTAGTACATATATCTCTTGTAAAACACCATAATAAAAGTTTTGATCATATGCTACATGTTTTTAGAAATGTAAATGTCAGTCGCCTCCATGCAAACCCCAATGTTCTGGTTAACTCCACCTTCATGGGATTTTTTACGAAATAGATATCCATTGATACGATATATATATATATATATATATATATATATATATATATATATATATATATATATATATATATATATATATATATATATATATATATATATATATATATATATATATACATATATATATATATACATACATATATATATATATATATATATATATATATATATATATATATATATATATATATATATATATATATATATATATATATATATATATATAGGGTTGAGTTCATGTAGGACCATCAAATATTGTGAGACACGGGGACAAAATCAGCACCATTCATTTGGATTATCCTACAGCTCAGATTAATTGACCAATTTCCATTAAAAAAACGGTGGCAATTTTGAAATTATAAGGAACTTCTGGATTAATGAAAAAGGCGGAAGGGCCAATTGGTAATTTCCCCTTTCTTTTTTTCTTGATCACTGGAATCGTATTTTCCTTCTCTTCCTACCATCTTTGACGGTAAAACCCTTGTTTGAGAAATCAATCGAAGCTACAGATTCTTGAAACGAAAAAGATCGAAGCTGTGGATTCAAATTCTATTATCGAAGGAATAGACATTTCATCAGCGATCGGTAAGCTACGCATTCACATTCTTGTTCCAGAAAAATTGCTTTCTTTCACCAATGTTCTAATTTTTTTTTTGCTAAAAACATGAAATCTCATTCAAGATTGCATTTTTCTCGACCTTATGTACTAATCAAAACCTAATGTAATGTTAATTTGATTCTAGTTCCATAAATCGTTTTCTTTTGCTGCTGTATCAATTTTTTCCGCTAAAACCCTAAATTCTCATTCAAGATTACATTTTTCTCAACCTAATGATACTGTAGTTCCATCTTTTAGTACTATAGCATTATACTTCTAACTTTTTCTCTATCAGGACAATATACATTGAAAAATGCACAAACCAGATGACATTCTGTTGTTCATTAACTATTTCTGAACTGGAAAAATGTGCCAATTTTCATTTTCTTATACTTTGAGAAACGCACAAACCAGATGACAATTTGCAATTTATATATCCATCTTGATTATTTTCTTTAATTAGATATAGGAAAATGTTTAGTTTGCGAAATTGTTTTGTTATGAAACTCTGAACTAAAATTTCTTTTAAGTACATGCATATGAATGTTTGTTTAGTTTAAAATACATAAAAGATGATTTGTATGCTAAAAATGAGTCTATATACTTTGGATATTACACTTATAGAATTTAAAAGTTGTTGATGTACTTGAAAATTTGATGCAGGGGTGTCAAACAGAATGACTAAATCAAAAGCTAGAAGATATATTGAAACAAATGTCAAAGGTATATCATTAAAAGGAATATTGTATTGTTAATGAAAACCAAAATGATTGCTTGAATGTGCAGAAATCAACAATGAAAATAAAGAGCTTGGTCCAAGTGTAAGTCAACACATCAATGATGATAAGACCAATAAGAATGATGATGGTAAGTTAAACTTAAATATAAATTCTATTGTTTTGTTTTTTTACAAATAATAGCTTCTAATTCATAGAAACTCTGCCATGCTATCTATTTTTTGATATTCTATTGTAATATTTTTCAATTACAGGGAAAAATATTAGATTAACAAGACTGAAAAAAATATTATTATTAACAAGACTGAAAAAAAATACTAAATCAATTTTGGTGCAGGTGTATTAAATAGAATGACTAAATCAAAGGCAAGAAGACCTATTGATACAAATATAAATGGTATTGTATGATTATTATTATTCCAATTTTTAATCATTAATAATAAACAAAATGTTTGTTTCAATGTGCATATATTAACAATCAAGATACAGAGATTGTTCAAATTGAAGAAATTAATATACAAAAAAATGATGATGGTAATTTATATTCTAGTTAGAATATTCTACTTTTTTAAATGTTGTCCTTAAGTTCCTTAAAATTCTAGAAATATTCTAGCAGAATAATAAGTTGCTATCATTCTTTCCTGTGATTCTTTTACAAATAATAGAAAGTAGGTTGCTAGATTTAAACGACCTTTTCTATCATTCTTTCCTGTCATTCTTTTACAAATAATAGAAAGTAGGTTGCTAGATTTAAACGACCTTTTCTGTCATTCTTTTACAAATAATAGCTTCTATTGTAATATTTTTCAATTACAGGCGAAAATATTAGATTAACAAGAATGAAAAAAAAAAAAGAAAACATATTGAAATCTCACATGAGATTAATCTTGAAGGTAATCTAAAACTCTTTAATTCGTTTTTTATGCTCTTTAATCTAATAGAATATTTACTAATATATTCATTTTCTACAGATGAAGTTCATGAAAGGGAAAAGAAGAAGAAGAAAGCAAAACATGATGTCGTACCTAAAAAGAAGAATGTCGGTAAAAAAAGGAAAGAGAAAGGGAAAATCAAAAAAAAATTCCAAAGTAGCTAAAACAAAAAAGCAAAAGACTTGGAAAGCTATATACCATAGCTTACCATCAATTCATACCAGAATGAAACCTTTGAAACTTTATGAAGTTATCAGCAATCTAAGTCCACTACAGAAGGCAACTGTTGTTCAAATGGGTTTTAAGTCATTCTTGGAATTAAAAGTTGATAAAATTCCACTTAAGTTGTCTCAATATGTCCTTTCCCAATATGACTGTGAAGATCATTCTATAATAGTTAAAGATTCAAGAATACGGATAACAAAAGAAAAGATTCATAGAATGTTTGGTCTGCCAATGGGAGGAAAAATGTTGAATGAATTAGATAACCAAGAACAAAATCCTAGATATAGTAGATGGTTGGCACAGTTTGAACGATATTCCAAAAATTCAACAACTTTTAAAAAGCTTATCAAAAAAATCAAAAGAAGCTGATGATGTTTTCAAATTGAATTTTCTTTGTTTATTTATAAACACTTTTATTGAATCTGACATGATGGGGACATGCAACATTAAACCAATTAAAAAATTGGCAGCAGTTGATGATATTTCTTCCATTGATTGGTGTGAATATCTTGATTCTTCATTAAAGAGAACAAGAAAAAAATGGAGACCAAACTATCCAATCGTGTACTACAACGGGCCAATTCTATTGTTGCTGGTATGCTATTACAATATTCATTTATTTAATTTTTTTATTGAATATGTTATCTTGTTCTAATGTACAATTCTAAAATGATGTGGCTACTTTACTGTGATGCTGTTAAATGTGAAGCTGTCAAATTAACTCGGAAAATTCCAGTTATCAGCATGTGGACCACTGATGATTTGGAGAATAGAGAGATGGAAGAAATCATATCTGGTGGTTTTGGATTGGGGAAAGTTGTAGAAGATGATGAAGGACCGTCAACACGTTTTAACACAATAGAAGAACAGACAACAAGTATTGAGGTATATTTTTAACATTTATTTGTTTTTCATCAAAAATTTATTCTACTAGAATATCATTAGAAGTTAAAATTTTGGTTCTTCTAAAAACCACAGGAAGTGAACCGTACAAACTTTCATTGCATGAACCGTACAAACCTTCATTGCATAAAGTACAAACCTTCATTGCATGAAGTGAACTCGCATTTTGAACCAAATCCCCCTTTAAGAAGTTACAAACTTGGTTCTTCTAAAAACCACAGGAAGTGAACCGTACAAACCTTCATTGCATGAAGTACAACTCATGAAACCAAGCTGTCAATTTAAATTAGTATGAAAAGAAAATTTTATGTAAAAAGAAACAGATGAAAGTAGAATGTTGTAAGAAAGAAAGAAAGTATATTGCTATTCCAGTAAAGGAAGCAATCCATGTTGATTCATATTCTAGTATAATATTATAAATTTATTCTAATAATGTTGTATTTCTTGATGTTTCTGTCTTCTCATTTTTTCAGGAGTATGGAGAAAAGTTTGAAAGATTGTTCAAAATTGTTTTGGATGCAAAGAATAGTATGGAAGAAATTGTTTCTGCTTGTATGGCAAAATTTCCAAACGAAAACAGAACAACATAATTTATAAAGAGAATGAAAGACTTGTTTACAGAAGATGATAATGAAGACGATTTTGGTGCAGAATTAGATAGAGATGTTAATGTTCTTGAAATAGGAGGCAGTGGTGATGTTGGTAATCAAGATAATCTTAATGAAGGAGGAGATGATGATATGATTGATGTTCATGATGTTAAAGGTAAAAAAATTCTATGAGAATTAGATGAAGAAAGAGGTGTACAAAAGAAATATGATAGTTTTGATGGGGGTTCAAAACTCAGCGATGAAAAGAAGCTGTTAGTACAATTTCTTCTAAGATGCAGTGAGGATGATGACAGAAGGTAAGTCTTATTTATTAAATATTCCATTATTATAATTATATTCTATTTTGTTGAACTATTATTCAAACACTTTTTTTGTATAAAAAATAAAGGGAAGTTCTTTTTGAAACAAGCTCGGGTGATGTGTTGTTTAGACAGGATTTTGAAAGCATGAGGCCTCTTAGTCCGATTAACAGAAACGTCATTGATTGTTGGTCTTGCATATTGAATCACCAAGAAAGTCTAACAAGCAAATCCTCCCGACGTTTTTTGTATTTGAATTCTAGTATTATGGTAATTTTTTAAATTTAATTAATATATTCCAAAAAGTGAATTCTCTATTATTTATAACGTTTATTTGTTTGTTTACAGAGTGAAGATACATTGAACGTTTCAACGCCTTCCAAAAGATCTTATGAAATTTTTAACAATCGTATGGAACGTTTTATATCTCATGTTCAAAGATCACTTGAATTCAATGAATTAAAGCTGGTATGTATATCTATTCATTTCTTAATAATACTTGAATTATTAAATATCTGATAAATTACTTTCACTTGATATTTTAAAATTATTTTAACTGCAGGTGTTTTTCCTGATCAAAGATGAAAAAAATTTATATTGTCTGGTTTTCAATCTGGAAAAAGTAGATTATATTCTGCTTGACAGCACGAACTATGGTGCACCAGGAATGAGAATATATGGAAACATACCTCTATTGTTGGTGAGTTTTATACAATTTTTTTTTTGAAAATATATACTTTTAATTGTAATAATTCTATTAATATTAACTTCAAATATGTTATTCTATTATTTAACATTGCAGAAAAAAATACTTCATAAATTATTTGAAGACTGTTGGCTACAAAAAAAATGAATTTGATTAAAAAAGTGACACCAAGAAGGGTTCTAGTGCCTTGGCAAGAAACTCATGCTACACAAGATAATGGCGTTTTTCTGATGAGACACATGGAGACCTACATTAGACAGGAAGATAACAATTGGAATGTTGGTTTGGGGAAACAAGAATCAAAAAGAGATAAAAGGCTTACCAACTTACGCATCTTATACATTGTCAGACTTGCCATGCATGAAATCAACATTAATAGAAGCAAACTTCAAGAACATGTATTGGAATTTGGGAAAACTGACTTTGCAACTCGAGACAACCTAATGAATAAGGGAATGCATGCGAGAAATATAAAGGAAGGACTGTCTCGATGATTGGATGAACAAAATGTTTGTATGTTTTTTGTTGGTATAATGATTCATGTATTATGATATTTTTGAAACTTTTGGAAACTGTATATATAACAACATTTCAATACACTGGAAACCAGAAGTCCTACAATCTCCATTGAATTTTGTGTTGTTGGGAAACAGTTGCAGGTCGATTCCTCTACCCCAGTCAACAAGGCAAAGTCCATGTCTGTTGAAAATATATTTTTGTATGTGACAATCACTGAAATAAGATGAACTGTTATTATCTAACAAATATTATCAGTTTATTCCAGATTGCGTGAATTCGAGATCAAAAACAAGAATAAATCAAGACCCGAGAAACTTTGAGAAAACATCCAAACCTGAGGAAGTAACGCTACAAACCAAAGAGCAAAATACAAAATATCAAACTGCTACAGCAATCACGACGCGACAGATATTGTGGTCGCGACGTGAAGAAGAAACAAAGACAGAAGACCAAAAATCGCCCAGCGATCGCGACGCGACGAAGGAGCTGGTCGCGACGCGAAGAGCTTGAACGCGAAGCTCCAACGTGACACCACCAACTTTCTAATCGCGAGACTACCAACACACCATCCTTCGCGACGCGACCAAAAGCAACGCGACCAAAAGGAATCGCGACGAAAAGCTCGACATACCAGCGAAGACGCACTTACCCGACAAAAAGCGCACCGACCACCAGCTATGGACCTTCGCGACGCGACGGCATGACCGGTCGCGACGCGAGCCCTGTGTGTTCAGCAACTATAAATTGAGCCTTTCTCTTGCTATTTTGTTACACCAAATCAACCAAGAATTATACACTCATATACTCTCCAAGAAACCCACGACCAGAAACCTCAAGACTCTCAAATCTCTGCATTTGGCAACAAGAATCAAACCGCACAACCGCAAGAAACAAGATATCCTCCCGACACCAAAACTTCAAACCTCTAAACAACCTCTACCCGACACCAAACCTCAAACCTCCAAACAACCTCTACCCGACACTAAATATCACCAAAACCTCATTCAACCCGAGCAAAGAACAAGAATCGAAGCTTCAAAGAAAATCGTCATATTCATCTGCTATCGATAAGTTCTTTTGAAATTATCCGTGTTATTATTGATTTATTAAAACTGTTATAAATCAACTGTACCAAACACCCGAGACATAAAAATTGAACCGTGACAACGAAAACATATGTGGACTGTATTTAACCGAGACATCTAACTTCTAACTTCTAACCTTTTATTTATTGTAAAAACACGTTATCGTTGATAATGGCGTTTATTACATCTGACATCTAATTTCTAACTTCTAACTTCTAACCTTTTTATTTATTGTAAAAACACGTTATCGTTGATAATGGCGTTTATTACACCTAACATTTAACTTCTAACTTTTACTTTATTTACCGCTTTCTGTCCATTTAAATACTGTCTAATTTAGATTTACTATTCCGCAACTCTTATTTATTCCGCATATTATAGACAAAATACATATCTGTCACACAGTAACCGGCTTAAAAACCTTACTCGTGGAGATCGATCATCGTATTTTCAACAATGTCAAATTAAATTATAAAATTATGGGAAAAATACTGCTTAATGCTTTATAAAAGATCATCCAAAATCTAACTGTAACCTGTTCATGCCAAGAACCACTTCTGCTACGAAAACCATCTTCTGTTAGATTCTCCTTGCACAAATCTACAACCTTTAAGATGAATTCCTTATTCGATTCCATTCAATTCTGGATTTTGGTTTCAAATGACTATGGAATTCATAAAATCCTATTAGTCATGGAAAAATCATTAGAGGGCAATTTTTTCATTCTATATCCTTTGACAGATTTACAAAACCAAACCGCAAAATACAAAGGAATGGAATTGAATTCCAAGATTCTAACATATTCCAATTTCCTCCCGAAAAAATATGAAAATAATTATTGTACAAGTTGTTTTACCTAGCATTGCGCATCAAGAGATTATCAGGCTTGAAATCACCATGTAAACTTTCAAGCATGGATATTAGAACATTATTCTAATAGAATGTTCTAAGTATTATAATATATTATTTTGATAATAAAAGCAAAATGAAAAAACAAACACTCAAAAGTATTATGATGTTTACATTTGAATAAAGCATATATTCTTTTAGAATAGTATATATTAAACATGTCACATTTACATTTGAATTCATTAATATTATTATAACATTAGAACCTTATTATTCTAATAGAATGTTCTATTTGAATAAACCATATGGTTTTACACTCATATGATGTTTACATTTGAATAAACCTTATTATAATGTTTTCATTTGAATAAACCATATGGTTTCAAAATATCCTACTGAATGGTTCATTTCCAAAAACTTTTAAAACAATTCTATTTATTACCCATCTAATCATGAAAATAATGTCAATTATATTCTAGTAGAATAATGTCAATTATATTCTAGTAGAATATTATAATATATTAATGTCATATGTACATTCAATCATAAAAGCAAAATGAAAACACAAACAGTCAAAAACATATTTCAAACAAATAAATCCTAATAACTGGTTCATTCCATATGTTTTCAAACATCATTCTCAAACAAAGTTTAAGGTTTCAAACATCATTCTCAAACAAAAGTTTAGACACACTTTCCAAAAGTTTCAAAACATCCTACTGAATGGTTCATTTCCAAAAACTTTTAAAACAATTCTATTTATTACCCATCTCCAACTGATTCCTTGCATCAATGCCATCCTTCGTCATTTTTGCCCGTGTTTTCCTGTCTATCTTCGCAAATTCATTGGCTTCCTCCATATTTCTTTTCCTTTTCCTATTAATTGTATGAGTTGCAAACTTTGCAGCATAGAAACCACGTAGCTTTGCAATCCTCATTCTTGTCTTGTTGTTTTCCTTCCCCAATTCAATATCCCATTTGCCTTCTTTTTCACCAAAATACTTGTCCATATGTCTCATAAGAAATATACCATTGTCTTTTGTGATATTGGTCGTTTGCCATTCCATTTTTAAATGTTTTATCTTCATTGATGTTAACAAAGATGCTTTCTTGAATTTTATTTTCTCCAGAAACTTGACAAAATAACTTTTCTGCAATGTATAATAATAAAAAATAACATTATGGTTTTAGAACTATATCTGTGTCAAGCACATAATCATAATTAGAAAAAAAATGTTAAGTTTTATGGAAGTAAATCTTACCAGAAGTTGAGGTATCTTTCCATACATGTCTTCTATTTTTCCGGACAATCTCATCGTGTCAAGTATTATGATCTCCATACTGGTTAAGTTGAAAACAATAGCATAAAATTGATCCCCATTGTGGATTGGAAAAAACACCTGCAGTTACAACAAAATTATAAAAATCATGATTTTTATGGTGTAAATTTTTAACTAAACAATTATTTATACATACCAGATTAAGATTATTGAAATCTATTTCTCTGTTGAGCTCAGAAATGAAACAATTAACATTGTCATCGAAAATTCTGAATCGTTTCAAAAACGTTGTAGAATCATCCAATAAGTTCTCAGTCTGTAAAACATGTAAAAACTGTAAACTATTATAAATAAATCAGTATATTTTACAATTAGAATATACACAGGATATTAGAATAAAAATACACATGTGACATTATTCTAATATATCTATAAGTCATTATTGAATGTACTTTACATATTATTCTAATAGAATAATGTTTACTATACATTATTCTAATAGAACATTTTCTCAGTTTTTTGTTTTCTTTATAAGTGTGTTACTTTATTTAGTATTGAATTTATTTCCAACCATTGTATTATACATATAATTTCAAAACTTGAAAAAAAAATACCAGAATTTGAGTATTGAAGAATAAACGGGATGGTGAAGATTTCGATTTCAGCTTATTTTCTTCAAAATTTAAAACTGTAGTCCAACAATCAATAACAAAACGATGGATGCTATGGTCCGGGCGCATGCTCTCAAACTGATGTCTGGTAAGAATATCTCCTGGACTCGTTTCAAAAAGTATTTCCCTTCAATAAAAAAATATTCCATTATTGTTTAAATATGTTATTTTTAATAAAATATTCTTCATGTAATAAAATATAACTTACATTGATTCTTTGTCTGGATCACATCTGAACATCATCTGACAAATAACTTCTTGTACAACAGACAGTTTCTCGTTTAAATCAACCGCTCTATTCACAAACGGTGATTTAAATACCTCTGTAACAACTACATTCCTTTTGGGCTTTGTACGAACATTCTGAACAACCTCTTTTTCCGTCTTCTTCCTTTTTATATTTACCATCTGTTCTTCATTTTCTATCATCCTAATATTTGCTTCATTTCCGCCTTTAGAAATATCCCCAAACACTGCATCGTCCAATAACTGGCTTATTTGAAGATCGAATGATGGAAATTCTGTATTCTCAAATTTAAGTTTTTTTGAAACTGATGAAATATTAACTTGATCTCTGCTTGAAATTTGTCTGAGCACCTCCTCATCCAATTTTTTAATAAGGGTTTCAGACCAAGGGGAATCACTAATCTCTTTACCTTTGACAATGTTTTTTGGTGTGACATATGAGCTCTCACCATCCTTCTCTCCAATGATGATTTCTAAAGCTATATACTCTTCAACATCAATATCTGTGTCAGAAACTTCTGCAGCCACCTGTTGTAACGGTTGAATAGGTTTAAATTCGACTAATCCCGAATCTTCTTTACCACCATTATCTGCTTCGTTCATCACATTATCTCCTTCTTGATAATTTTTTTGTTCATTTAGATGTTCATCACCACAAAATTCAGAATTATTATCTTTTGGGGAAAAATTAACCCAAAACAAATCCTTCATCCTCTTTACCAAGTCTTTTGTTATGCTTTCGTTTGGAAACTTTGTCATACAAATAGAAACAATTTCTTCAATATTCTTTTTTCCATCCGAAACTATTTTGAAAACATTTTCAAAAATTTCCTCATACTCCTGAAAAAATAATAAGATGCTTAAATTATATTTAGAATAATTAAGTTAAAAAAAAACTAAACAATTATTCTAATGGAAAAATGTACATATATAATTATTCTATTAGAATAATTATATATGTTTTATAAACTTTTTATTTTTATTTTTTTTGCTTATATTTTTTATGCTGAATAATAATATATTATAGTTGGAATATACCTCAATAGTTTTTTCTTTCTTCTCTGACTCATCAAATGGCTATTCTGTACCCTCATCAAATGGGAATTCTGTACCCTCATGTTCACTTGCCAACTCATTGTTTTTATTCTCATATGAAATCTGATTTTCTGACACAATATTGCCAAGACCAAAACCTCCTTCTTCTATCTCATAATTTTGTCTGTCCTTGAAATCTTTTGTTTTCCACATCTTGATAACTGGAATCCCTACTTTTAGCTTTTGTCGGTTGCATTCAAAGCCATCACAGTAAATCAACTGCATAATTTAAAAAAAATTATATAAAATACTCACAAATTAAAATATGAAAAATAACAACTTTATAACAAAAACTTACCAATAACAACATAATTGGTCCTGTGTAGTAGCAGTTGATATCATCTGGACGCCACTTTGGTTTTGTATTCTTTAAACAAGTCAACAGGTAACCACACCAATCAATTGATGCTATGTCTTGAACTTGTATAAGTTGCCTAATCGGATATATGTTGCACGTACCCATTGGTATAGATTGAGCAAATGTGTTGACAAATAAACCCAGAAAATTTAGCTTCAACAACTCATCCGCTTCACTTGATTCCAGAATAGAGTTTTTGAAATTTGTTGCATTCTTCTTTCCATCTGGAAACTGATTTTCCCACTTCTGGAATACTGGATGTTGTTCACTAACATGCTCTATATCACATAAGACTTTCCTCCAATTGGTAGACCAAAAATTTTATTAATTTTTTCCTTTGTTATGTTTATTTTTTTGTCCCCAATTGCAATACCGTTATCATTTTCATCGTACTTCGTTAGAACAAAATGTGCAAGCTTTAGTGGAATCTTTGTTGTCTTCATATTCAAGAAATCTTTAAACCCCCTCTTGTTGATATAATCTTTTTGATGTGGTTTCAAACACATTATAACCTCGGCCATAGCTGCTGGTGTCATTCTTGTGTTGATCGAAGGCATCCTTTTAAGTATATCTCTTGTAGTCTTTGCTTTTTTATTAGCAGAACCACCTTTTGTGGTCTTCAGTTTCCTTTTCTTCTTTTCAATAACGGTTTCCATCTTTGATTTCAGCTTTCTTTCACCATATGTCTTAGAGGTATATCGTTTTCCACTTTTTTCCTATCATCACCTGTATGTTTTTTTATCACCAACAAATGTTAGAAAAATCAATAAAAAATATATAACAAAAGATAAAAGGATATTCAGACAGAAATATTATATATATACATTTATTCTGTTAGAATATTATTTTATTCTAATAGAATATTTTACATATATACTTATTCTTTATAAATATTCCAATAAATAATATTATTTATATTATAAATCAATATACCATTTTCATCGGATTCCTCTTCTGATGAATACTCCTTGGTAACATGCTTTTTTGTTGCTTTCCTTTGTTTGTCTCTTTTCAGTTTCACTGTATATAAAAAAAACATACATCAAAAACTCTTATAAAATTTTTTGTTATTATTCTAAAAAGCTTTGATTTTTGATAGGGTTTATACCTTTTCACATCTATTATAAAAAAATACACACGTATATAAATCAAACATTCCAATATAATATTATAACTATACCATTTTTGTAAGATTCTTCTTCTGATGAAGACTTGTCATTAGCATGCTTTTTTGTTGCTTTAAAATGTTTGGGTCTTTTCTTTAATACTGCATCAAGAAAAATATGTTGTATTATTATAATTATTTTACATTCTAAATTTTTAGAAAATTATTTATTGACATTAAAAAGATAATATTCTAGTGTGTTGTACCTTTTACAGATTTATCATCATCGGATGCTGAGAAACTATCAGATGAAGTGTCAAGGACAGTAATTTTTCTTGATTTAACCTGTTTTCTGGAAGTTCCTTCTTGAGATTTTTTTGATTTTGACTTCCATTTTCTTTCTTTTTTATCTATAACAAATACATATTAATAAATAGCCTTTGAGTACGTATCAGAATTAAACATGTCACAAAAAATACTATACCTTTTCCATTTCTGTTAGCATTTGGTTTTCGTGCTTTTGCTTTGGTCATCCTATTAGTAAAATCTGTATTTTGAAAAATTATCAGTAATATACATAATACTACAAAAATATAGTCTGCATAGAATGTTCAAATAGAATTATATTACTAATATACCATTTTCACTAGATTCCTCTTCAGATGAAGACTTGTCTTCAACATGCTTTTTTGTTGCTTTAACATGTTTGGGTCTTTTCTTTAATACTGCATGAAATATTAATTGACATTAAAAAAAGTTTTAACAAAATTATTTATTGATGTTAAAAAAATTAATGTTGTAGTATGTTATACCTTTTACAGATTTATCATCATCAGATGATGATAATCTATCAGATGAAGTTTCAAGCACATTAACTTTTTTTGATTTAACCTGTTTTCTGGAAGTTCCTCTTTGGACTTTGTTTGTATTCTTCTTATCAACATCACATTTTGATTTTGCCTTTGATATTCTTTTATTTGTATCTATATAAAAAAAATAAACTTAAACATATTCCAGAACAAATACATTATTTAAATCAACATACAAAAAAGAATGAAAACTTCTAATTAACATAAATGTGTATAAAAACAGAATTTAAACATTATATCTGTGCTAAAATACTCACATTAAACATATTAAAGAATAATACATCAATATACTAACATTAAAATATATTTCAGAACAAAAACATTATTCAAATCAACATACAAGAAAGAATAACAACTTCTGATTAACATCAATGTGCATAAAAGCAGAATTTAAACATTAGATCTGTACGAAAATAATAAGATTAACCATATTCCAAGAATAATACATCAATATACTAAAATTAAACATATTCTAGAACCAAAACATGATTCAAAACAACATTAAACATATTCCAGAACAAAAACATGATTCAAATCAACATACAAAAAAGAATCAAAACTTCTAATTAACATCAATGTTCATAAAAACAGAATTTAAACATTAGGTCAGTATCAAAGTACTAACATTAAGCACAAGACAATAATAATACATCAATATACTAACATTAAAAGATATTCCAGATCAAAAACGTTATTCAAATCAACATACAAGAAAGAATAACAACTTCTGATTAACATCAATGTGCATAAAAGCATAATTTAAACATTAGATCTATACCAAAATACTAACATTAAGCATATTCCAACAATAATACATCAATATACTAACATTAAACATATTCCAGAACCAAAACATGATTGAAACCAACATTAAACATATTCTAGAACAAAAACATGATTCAAATCAACATACAACAAAGAATGACAACTTCTGATTAACATCAATGTGCATAAAAGCAACTATAAATGTTCGATGTTCCTTAAATCACATTCAGGACTGATTCAATCGTGTTTATAAGAATACATGAATAAAAAATGAAAAAGCAACTATAATTGATGCAATACTAACAAAATTAAACACGAGAATGAAGACATATATATGTGATTTTACCTCTTTTGATAGTTTTAAAATCTGAATCTGACGAGTCTTTTGATGTAGACATTGATCTGATTTAAACAGAGCTTCTTTTAGTGTAAAATGAGAGTGTTTCTAGGGTTTTTCAATCAGATCTTCGACTAACAGAATGATGTAGCTTCTTCGCCATAGGGTTTCTACGATATGAATTTTTGCGTGTGAAGGGTTTTTGCGTGCGAAACAGTACGATCTGTACTGATATCATTACTATTTTTCCGATTCCCCCTTTGCATTTACAAAACTTTCTAATTACCCCCTCTACATTTACAAACTTTTCTAATTCCCCTTCCCCTCCTTATTAATTTAGATTGTATTTCAAACTCCCCTCCTCTGTAATTATAATATTTACAATTTCCACCCTTTGTTTTTATAAAAAATGTCCTTTAATACCACCCACACATAAACATTAAAATTAATACTTTTGTTACTTCTATGTCTTTATTTTTTTTTTTCAGTTTTACTTAAAATAACATCAATACATTCAAATTCATTAATGTTATTATAATATTAAAACCTAATTATCAAACATTATTCTAATAGAATGTTCTAAATATTATTATATTAGAACATTAATTTAACCAATGAAAACACGTCACATTTACATTCAAATTCATTAATATTATTATAACATTAGAACATTATTCTAATAGAATGTTCTAAATATTATAATTATTAATGTCACATGTAAATCCGATCATAAAAGCAAAATGAAAACACAAACACTCAGAAACATATTTCAAACAAATAAAACCCTAATAGTTGGTTCATTACATATGGTTTCAAACGTCATTCACAATCATGTTGCATTTATTCTACCACACAAAAATTGAAAAAAAAAATATTTTCTACTCATATGTTTCATTCTATACTTTTGAAACATTCTTCGATGTTGAACAACTCCTTGAATTATGCCCTTGGACGCCACATCTTTTGCATGTTCTTGATTTCTTTTGACCTTGATCAATAGCCTTCTCCAAAACACTTTTTAAACGTTTCCCTGTTCCAGAACCTTTGTTCCTAATTGTAGGTGGATTCTCAACATCAACACCTTCTGGAATTGTAACTCCATAAAATTTTTCAATATTCCCTTGCTTTGTGGTTGGTAACTTGTCAGAAGTTTGTTCATCAATACCTATCTTCAATTGCTCCAATTTTTGGATAAATTCTTCCAGCTTCTTCTCATCATTTTGTAATGAAGATAAACATTTATCAACAATGGAAAAAGCTTTGTAAGCAACCTTGTCTACATTTGTGGAAGAATCACCATATATAAACCTCCTCTTCAAAAAGCTCTGTAGGAATTATATCTATTCTCCATCTCCTAAGAATGTATCTTGATGGAATCTCTTCAATGTCGTACATCTTTATAACACAAAAAGCATGCCTACACAAAATTCCAAATTGTTCGAATAACATGCACGAACATTTTACCGTTATTTCTTCTTTATTAAACTCAACCTGTAAGAAAAAGTTATTAGTGATATTCAAAAAAGTTATATAATCTAATAACCAAAAATATAACACTATATAAAAGTAAAAAATAAAAATAGAATAATACCTTGAATTCCCCTTCTCTTGTAGGAACATTCCACTCAAATTCTGTATCATCATCCTCTTTACGTTTAACTACCGTCTTCTTTGATATATATTTATTTTTTTCTTTTACAATGCATATGTCTGTAACATCACCTGAAGTAACACTCTTTTGTGCACAAGAAAGAAGTGACTGCACAATCTCATTCTGCACTGTAAGGAAAATTTTTCTGGTGTATACCATAGATGCATGTTTCTCCAAATCTTCAAGAGGTGTTTTAATAATTGGAATTATTATAGACGTATCAAAATCAAGTTTGATCTGATTATGCCTTTGCCTTTCCATAGCAGACTCAAACGCATTCATGAAATTATTCAGTGTATACCCATGATGTGATACCCTGTTGAAAGTTGAATTCTCACTTTCTGATCGTGAAGTTGTTCTCATTAGACCTGACAATGGTACAATCCTAAAATAGGCTGGAATCCAACTTCTCCTCAGGTCAAACATATCTTTCAACCATTTGTTGTCTTCCAACTTATACTCTACCATTAAGTCATTCCATCTTTTTTCAAAATCGTTCTCATCAAGGTTGGCGTCCCATACAATATTATTGAAATCTTTCTTAAACTGAGAATTATTCATTATTTCCCAACTTACCTTCAAAAAAAATATTTCATATATAATTCTGTTACAACATATATAATATGAAAAGCTTTTATTCTAATAGAATAATGTATAAATTTCATTATTCTTTTAGAATTTTACAATTGTTGTACTGGTATGTAATATTCTAAAAGATATTGCAGCTGTTGAAATGTATATTATGTTGATAAATGTAAATATTTTAATATAAACATATTAAAAGAGTTGGTGAAATTATTACCTTCACAGGTAATTTGCTGGTGATGTGCCACATGCATAGTCTGTGTCTTGAATTGGGAAATACTGTTTCAATAGCCTTCTTCATGGCTGGATCCTGGTCGGTAATAACCATCACAGGTTCCTTCCCAAAACAACGTAGAAACGACTGAAGTAACCAAATATATGAATCGGTGTCTTCTCTGCATAACAGTCCCGCTCCAAAAGCTACACACCTTTTGTGATTTTCTATTCCGGTAAAGGGTACAAAAACCATGCAATACCTAAAAAACAAAAATATCAATATTGATTAGAAAAATATATAAACAAATTTTTTTCAATATTCTAGAATAAAATACCTGTTTGTACGATATGTTGCATCAAATGAGACAATATCTCCAAATTCCTTGTAATTTAGCTTCGAAGTATCATCAGCCCAAAAAAGTGCATTTAGTTGCTTACTATCGCATCTATACTCATATGAAAAATTTGAAACATGATCTTTCCGATTTTGAAGTTTTTGAATCAGTAAGTTTGCATCCGTGCCACTAATGTGACAATTGATATCCCTTGTGATTTTTTTCCAATCTGTCTCTATGCCACCAACACAATCAGAACCACCTTTTATCACACACATCAGTCGATATGCTTTTGTTGCTCCAATCTTCAGACTTGACATCTTGTGTATAAACGACTGATCAGCAATATCAAGTTGTCGCTTAGTTCTTGACAGATGCATACAATCTTTACTTATCAATGCATGATTGTGTTGTTGTTGAAATCTCCATAAAAAAATCTTGTAGAACCTGATATGAATTCAAATCATTACCATTATTCTAATAGAATATATATTAGATGAAAATATTCTACTAGAATATCATTATCATTATTTATATTATAATAATGTCAATTATATTCTAGTAGAATATTACATCTAATCATAAAACTTTTGGAAAAAAAAGAACCTGGAATGATTTTGAATGCAACAAATGCTTGGCATTGTGTGCGTTGACAATTCGTGTTTCTCACTTGCTTCTTGTGTTGAACACTGATAGTGTCTACTTTTGAAGTATTTGGCAATCCCGCCCTATGACAAATAAAATATTTTGCTTTTGTAATCCCACTCTTTGTTTTCTTTTCTGTAGATCTTCTGAAGTCAAAACCAGACTTCTCGGCATATGCTTTGTACCAATTGATACAATCATTAAGATCATTAAAAATCGTATTCATAACAGGTATCAATTTGGAATCGATTTGTGGAATCCAGACTAATGAACCATTTAGTCCAATAAAATTGTTCAAAAGTTGAGATTCTCCTCCAATATTATGACTTTCACCTAATAAACAACGTGTTACAAAATGTTATTCTATTAGAATAATGTTAATGATTCAATAAGTTTTTAAGTACAGTTGTATATCTAATCAGAACAGTTACCTTGTATATCCGATTCAATTAAACAACTTTTATCATTCTCTTCAATTTGATGAACTTCTGAATTGTCATTTTCTTCATTAAACCTTTCATCTGCAACCAAAAATGAAATTATATGAATTCAATAACTTTTTTATAACTCATATAATGGAACTTACCTTGTATATCCAGATCATCTGTACAATCTTTATCATTCTCTTCAGGTACATAAATTTCTGAATTACCATTGACAAAGTAAACATTCTCTTCATTTAACATTTTATCTGCAACCATAAATTAAAAGATTTTTAGAATCAAAAGTGGATTATGCAAAAAAACACAATTGTGGATTACAACATTCATGACATTTTTAAAAACCCATGACCTTTTCATCAAACTATGACTTAATCATAATAGAAGGGCAAAGCCATAGATTAAGTTCAGTTTAACCATTCTACACATTTGTAAGACAAAAGTTAATAATCCTAAATTCTATAATATATTATTATTAGTAAAACAAATCATCAAATAACATATAATATAATAGTGGAATATTCTTACTGCATAACTAAGTTTTGTAAAAAGACTTGAACCACTGAAACTAATATTTAAATGCAAGAAATAGAAACGTCCTCTCATCAAATTGTTTTATAATATCATCCTACTTTTAATTATTCCTATTACACATAAAATAGCTTAAAGTTGTCTACGCACAATGCCCCAATCAGAAAATAATTGAAAGTACAATACCTTAATAGAAAAAATATAAATGGAATTATACCAGTCTTCAAAAGTCGCAATACAGTATCATCAAATGCAGATTTTCATGAAGCAATATAACATGAACATTCTACAATCATATACCATGTACATTCTACCATTTTGAGGTGCTTTTTTTTACCATTTGGATGCCTATTGAACCTTGCAATTTTTAGTTTATTTCAATAATTGCTTAAGAATAACAAGTAATCTAGTTACAAACAACAAGCACAAAGTAAATTGTTTACGATTCAATTTGTTTTACATTTTGAATTCCAAAATACAATTGATTAACAGGGGACCATATAAACTACAAATATACCTTTTTATGATGTTTAACAATTGGTTTTTACTTTTCTTATCTGTATTCACTGTTACAAATATCTTTGCTCGGGACAAATTTCAATAACTAAGGATGGAAGCACTTTCATAATGGAACAAAAGCAAATCAATAATACTTTGATCGGAATTATACACATTCATAATGAAATAATCATAAAACAATAAAAACAAACCTTGAAATAGATGATTGCTTACTGAAATCAAAGTCTCAAATTGTTGAAATCGATCTCACTTGTACAAATTGAAGCTTGAAACTGCTCAAATTGATGTCGTTTGATGATCAATCTCATTAATTGTTGATGAAAATTGATGAACGGGATATGAGTGATGATTGATTGTTGGAATATTCATCAGTTAAGATTTTGACAAATCGAATGAGAATGACGATAGGCAAAAAAATCAAAAAGCTAATGAAACTTCGTGAATAAGACACGAGTGATGATCGATTCCTAAAATTGAGGTCAATTGATGATCGTTATCAATAATTGCTGAAGAAACTTGATGAACAAGAGATGAATTGACGATTGATTGCTGAAGTATTCATCAATTAACCTTTTTGAACAATAACTGAAATTAGAATCGAATAGAAATCTTGAACAAGTGACGTGAATCTTTATCCTGCTGATCAATATGAATCTTGAACAAGTGACGTGAATGGAATATTCATCAATTGAGACGTCAATTGCATTCTACAAAATAGAATCCAGTTATCAATATAATGAAATAGATCCAATGAAGATACTTATTAATCAGATGAATAATAATTAACGATACGTAGCTGTAATCAAACGCAATCTCTAAAAAAATCTTCCGATTATCAATTGAGAAGTCGAAAATATGAATTTCGATCTCCAAACACAGCTACTATTATCAATCAAATTATTCCTAACGCATATTATGGTAAGAATTCGGTCCAAAAATATTTTATGAATCAATCGAATGATCTTGATCGAATACATAACCGGAACTTACCGTCTTTACAAAGATTTTATAAAAATGACTAATATAACCCGAATTAACTAATAAAACGACTTAATCAGCCTTAATCAATATTAACTCACACTTTTTTCATAACCACAGGATTAGATCTGATCAAAGGCTGTAAATTGGTCTCCTTGTCTCACAAAAAACCCCTTGTCTCATATGAAACTCTACATATATATATATATATATATATATATATATATATATATATATATATATATATATATATATATATATATATATATATATATATGTATGTATGTATGTATGTATGTATGTATGTATGTATGTATGTATGTATGTATGTATGTATGTATATATATATATATATATATATATTTATCATATAACCTTCAGGTTTGGGCCCTATGAAGCCCAACTTAAAATCTCTGAAATAATTTTTCTAGAGACTGACATCTCCCTCTCATCCTAAATTTCATTACAAGTATAAGCTTCACATTGAACCAAAAACAAAGAACGAAAATTATCAAAATTTTCTAAGAAAATGAAATTGGTTGGAAATCTTATTTTACCTCCTTTCTTAACAACCGCTCGAACGTTTTACTATGCTCTTCCTCTAGTCAAGATTGTCGTTGACCAAGATGTTTTTTTTTTTCAAAAAGACCATGTGTTGAGTGTAAGTACATTAGCAATATAGTTGGTAGAAACAAATGGACAAATAAAAAACATTTAATAATACTTTCTTGATATATGACTTAACTTCATACGTGTTCTGCATCGTATAGAAATGCATCTTCATGAAATGTTCTTGAGAAACTAGAATTAGATTACCAACAGGTTGTGTTTTTCTGTCCCCAAGAGAATTACAATCTTGGTCATTCTCATTTTCAACTTTGTTATGTTTGTCATGGGGAATACCAATAATTTCATGGTTTTTTGGTATTCAATATAGTACTTAATTGTCTCTTCTGCAACATTCTCTTTAGCAATGCATCATTCTAGTTTATTTTTGTTTGGCATGTGCCCTTTAATAACCTTTGTACACCTTTTAAATGAATACATCCATCGGAAGCACACTAGCCACATAAAATTACTTCCCTAGTAAGGTAAACTTATAAATGAACCATAATATCAAAAAGATGAAGGAGGAATACGTTTACGAGTAAACACAATGTCACATACTGATTTCTTGCAACTTATCGAGGTCGTAGACATTGATTTCATCGCTAGGTGTCGATTTGAAAAAATGACAAAACCTTATAATATCATATCTTGTAGGGGTAGGCATAATTGATCTTATTGAAATAGGAAAAAAGTTGTTGCATTAGCATGTGATAGTCATTTGATTAGGTTTCGCTCCTTTGCACTCGCTAGAGTGGAAAATTTTGAACAGTACCCTTGTGGAACTATGAACTCATTTGGTGTTCCTTTATTGTTAGTCTGTATGATGTGGCAGGAAGTATCATTCTGTTGTCCATCATCTTTTGTTCCAGCTGTAGTTTTAACTAAAAATGCACCACATCCATTTAATCCTATAATGCATCTTTCTTCTTTCTTTAGACCTGTAGAAATGCTCTTACAAGATTCTCACCCACATTCTTTTTTATATGCATAAAATCTAAATAATGTTAGACACAATTATACTGCTAATATTTAAGATGTTGATACCATATATTGTATGTTTCCAATTTTAAAAAATCGAAATGCCCGGGTAACCGTGATGTTGATGCCAAAGAGTCAGGCTGACTGAAATAAGCACTTGGTGAGACGGAGGTGTGATACAATAAACGTCTCCAGTGTTATCACGTCGCAAGAGGGTTTGTTTGGTTTTGACAACCTTATCATCACGGGCAAATTTATGAACGAAAATCGGATTTTTAATTATATTAGGAATTATAATGACATTTTTAAGTGAAAGGGTACGATATGATTAGAGTAAGGTAATTCGGTATCACCCATGGATTACAAAAGTTTTTTATTCGTGCCCTACTAAATTTATGAATGGGAATCGAATTTTTAATTATAGTAAGAGTTCTAATGACATTTTTAAGTGAAAGGGTACAATATGGATTAGAGTAAGGTAGTTCGGTATCAACCGTGGATATTACGGCACATCCCCTACTAAAACTGAAGAACAATAATTTTTGTCACCGATAGATTTAAGGATACCTGCATCAGAATGTAAATGAGCAGGCCCCAGGAGTCCATATAATAATCGTCAGTGGTTGGGTCGTTTAGCGATATAGAGTTAAAATTTTATGGAAGTGATCTTGCTAGCTCTTGTGACTGACTCGATGCAAACCATGTCCATGGTGGTGGGGTAGCTGAAGCTGTCATTAAATAGGCTTGCCCGAGTATGCATGCGATTTCCTGAAGCCCAAGTATCACTAATCTGGATTGGCTAGTAATTGGGCCTGACAGCAAGCAAACTGGGTCGTGTGGGAGTTGGAAGCAGACCTAGACGCTGCATGGGATGTCCAGCTGTTTGAGCAGCAATGGTCAAGGGGTACCAACCGAAACCCCAGCCTCGAACGGTAGTTTGCTAGAAGTAGGATTGACTTTGACCTCCCTTAGAACCTTGTCTCCCCCCTTTGTTGTGATGGGCACCTGAGCAGCCACCGGGGTGCCACCTCCACAAGCAGTTTGCAGGTTTGTGATTTGTGGCTAGTATAGTTGGTGAAGACGGGTGATCCTCATGAGATGCATCAAGGTGTCGTCTATATGATTGGTTAGTATGTTGCTCTTCGAGGAGCAACATGGATCGAGTTTCGAGAAATAAGGGAAGCGGAGTATGGTGGCATATAAGACTCGCAATCAATGATGCAAAACTTGACCAACTCGGTCGAGTACTCAGCCTTTGACTCGGAATCGACCATCCACCTTGGCAAGTTTAGCCAACTCGCCCTAAAAATCGGACTCGGTCAACATCCGACTAATTCGGTCCAACTCGGTCCAAATAGGACCAACTCGGACCGGTTCGCCAAATTAAAACCGGGTTCAACCATATAAAAAGCCTTAAACTTTTTTTTACAATACCAATTAGAACCTTGAGTTAACTCGGTCCTTGGTTGTGTAAGTTTGATTTATGAGAAAGACTTAGACTAAGCCGGCTATTTATAACAAGGGAATGCCTCCGTGTTTCTTTATTTCTAGCGATGTGGGATAATCCACCATCTCACGTTTCTTTTTTAACAAAACCCATATGAATTCTCTAACCGAACGCACCTCCGTGTTTCTTTATCCAATCGACAATTGATGCTTCTCTCAAATGTAGATTTCCAATTGATGATTTCTAATTGCAGATATTGTTTAAAATAATAGATTTCCGATTTCGTGATTTCAGATTGCAGATATCGTTTAAAACACAAATTTCCGATTTTGTGATTTCCGATTGAAGATGTCTGATTGATCATTTCCGTTACCGATTGTTATTCCGGTCGAATTCAATTCCTTTCCCACCACCAACCTGATTGCATCACTGAACCTTATCGCTTGATTGCAGTCGTCCTAAAACAACTTATAAACTATATGCTTGATTGCTTGATGAGTCGGCATCACAGAATTCATTTGGATTTGTGTCTTGCAGTCGGCATCACAAAATTCGTTTGAATTCAATTATAATAGCATATCAAATTAGAGTATCATAGATTCTTATAATCGATTAAAATAGCATTCCAAGCTCGTCAAATTGGTGTATCATTGAGTATCACAGAGTTTTGCAATCAACTATAAAAATGCATTTCTTGTTAATTCGGTATAATTAATTGAGTTCCAATTTCATGTATATCGACTTGGGTGATTAAATTATAAGAATGTATACAAATAATATAAGATTTGAATACACAAGCTGCTCGATGAAATGCTTCAAATAATTAATTTGTCATATATATATATATATATATATATACATATATATATATATATATATATATATATATATATATATATATATATATATATATATATATATATATATATATATATGACAATTTCATGTTATGTATATATATATATATATATATATATGACAAATTAATTATTTGAAGCATTTCATCGAGCAGCTTGAATGTGTATTCAAATCTTATATTATTTGTATACATTTCTTGTTAATTCGGTATAATTAATTGAGTTCCAATTTCATGTATATCGACTTGGGTGATTAAATTATAAGAATGTATACAAATAATATAAGATTTGAATACACATTCAAGCTGCTCGATGAAATGCTTCAAATAATTAATTTGTCATATATATATATATACATATATATATATATATATATATATATATATATATATATATATATATATATATATATATATATATATATATATATATATGTATATATATATATGACAAATTAATTATTTGAAGCATTTCATCGAGCAGCTTGAATGTGTATTCAAATCTTATATTATTTGTATACATTCTTATAATTTAATCACCCAAGTCGATATACATGAAATTGGAACTCAATTAATTATACCGAATTAACAAGAAATGCATTTTTATAGTTGATTGCAAAACTCTGTGATATATATATATATATATATATATATATATATATATATATATATATATATATATATGTGTGTGTGTATTAAGCTCTTGGAAGGTCAAGACCCTGTGTATTGGTGGTAGATATACTCTGATACGGAATGTCATAGGCAACTTGGGTATATATATATATATATATATATATATATATATATATATATATATATATATATATATATATATATATATATATATATATATTAAGCTCTTGGAAGGTCAAGACCCTGTCTATTGGTGGTAGATATACTATGATACGGAATGTCTTAGGCAACTTGGGTATATATATATATATATATATATATATATATATATATATATATATATATATATATATATATATATATATTTATATTAAGCTCTTGGAAGGTCAAGACCCTGTCTATTGGTGGTAGATATACTCTGATACGGAATGTCTTAGGCAACTTGGGTACATTCCTTTTTTCTCTTTTTAAAGCTCCGAAGAAAGTGTTGTATAAATTGGAAAGTTTGCGTAGAAAATTCTTTTGGGGGAGCAATGAGTTTGAAAATAAAATCTCTCGGTGTAAGTGGTCCGATGTTGTTTCAGACAAAGAGGTGGGTGGTCTGGGAATTGGCTCCTTGGAACATCTTAATATTGCTCTGTTAGTGAAGTGGTTTTGGCGTTTTAAGACCGAGCCAAATGCTCTTTGGGCGAAAATAATTAGAAGTATTCATGGAGAGGGCGAGGGGATGGAGGAGGGAAATGTAAACAAGACGGGACACACCTGGAAAAGAATTATGAAGATTAAAGAAGAGGTTAGGAAGTGGGATATTGATTTGGGGAAATTATTTAGGAAAGAGATAGGAGACGGAAAACAGACTTTGTTGTGGAGTGAGCGGTGGGCGGAAGAAGATAAGTTGAAATACAAGTTTCCTAGATTGTTCCAAATGGACCCCACGAAAGACTGTAAGGTAGCTGATAGAATTGACACAAATGGTGAAGAGTGGGGATGGTGTAAGGACATTAGGGAAGGAAGGACTAAAGAAGAACGTAATCAAATGTTCTCATTGATTAATAACACCAAGTTAAGTGAAAAGACAGATGGCTGGAGGTGCATGGAGGGTCCGAAAGGGGCGTTTCAAGTTAGCTGGTTTAGAATGGAGATAGCAAAAAGGTTAAATCATTATGTTGGGCAAAACAAATGGACGAAGTGGCTTCCTAACAAGGTGAATATTTTCATTTGGAGGCTTTTCAAAAAAAGACTGGCTACTAAAGAGGCTCTAATAAAGATGGGATTTACACAAAATACTAGCAGCTGCGATATTTGCAAAGGCCCGGGAGAATCAATAAACCACGTTTTCCTAGAGTGCACTGTGGCGATTGCTGTGTGGGGAAAAATTACCACCTGGTGGGGAATTGATAATTTGAATTTAAGTTCCTTGGAGCATGTTTTGAGTGGTCTTTGTGATACGGGTCATGATAGAATACAAAGGAAGATATTGGAGCTGGTGGGTTATACCTCCTGTTTAGTCCTGTGGAGAAACAGAAACGACTGCATTTTCAAGAACAGCTTGAGAGCTCCAGAGGACCTCCTTCTTCAAATTCAAAAGGAGTTGTGTCTTTGGATCGACGTGAGAGCAAATAGAATAGCTATTGATAGAAACTTATGGGTTACATCCCCTAGATTAGCTATCTTCTCTATGTAATCGGTTGTACTACGGGTCTTCCTAGCTCCTTGCTAGGTCCGACTCTTTTAATTTAAGTTGCTTTTCAAAAAAAAAATATATATATATATATACATCTATATATATATATATATATATATATATATATATATATATATATATATATATATATATATATATATATATATATAATATAATATATATATATATATATATATATATATATATATATATATATGTATATATATATATATATATATATAGATATATATATAATATATATATATATATATATATATATATATATATATATATATATATATATATATACATCTATATATATATATATATATATATATATATATATATATATATATATATATATATATATATATATATATGTATATATATATATATATATATATATATATATATATATATTTTTTTTTTTTTTTTTTTTGAAAAGACAACATTAAATAAAACACGGTGCGAAACCCCAGCCAGAAACTGGAGCGCACAAAGAAAGGGTTACAAATTTTTAACCGCTAAAGTAGGGGAATTAACCCATAAGTTAAGATCTATCTCTAATTTACTCGCTCTACTCTCCAACCAAACAACTGCGTCGCTTTGAGCTTTCAAAAAGATGTCCTCCACCCTCCTCGAAACATTCTGGAACGTGAGGTCATTTCGGTTCTTCCATATAGCGTGAAGAGTGGCGATGCAGACCAAGTTCAGGACCTTCTTGCATAAGTCATTGCGCCCTTGGGCCAACACTAAGTCCACGATATTCGCCACAGAAATGGGCTCGTCAATTGAGACCTCCCACCATGCCAAAACTTGATCCCAAACCCCTTTTGCTACTGGGCATTTCCAAAAGACATGAAAATTAGTTTCTTCTTCCCTTTTACAAATATTACACATCAGATTGGGTTGCGATAAGCCCATTTTTTCGAGAATCGTTTTTACCGCCATCCTTTCACCAATCAATTTCCAATAAAAAACATTTATCCTCTTTGGTATCCAATTATTCCATATGTAATCACCCACTTTTTCTTGTTTCTTTTCCGTGATTTCCTCTCTAAAGCAAGCCACCATGAAGTGGTTGTTGGGCCCCCCTGGATAATACCACACGTCCATTTTTTCTTGTGAAAGCTTCACTTTATTAATTAAAGAAGATAAACTATTGAATTCCTCTTGTCTTCTGCCTTGTCTTACTTCTCCACGCCAATCCCACGTGGCCCCTACGGTGTTTATTCTTTCCGCCACTTTAGCCTCTCGATTACGATCAAGATAAAACAGTCTTGGGTAAAGGTCCCTCAGTGGTTTATCTCCTGTCCATCTATCCCACCAGAAGCGTGTATTAATACCGTTACCCACTATTTTTTTCATCTTTTTTCGTGGGTCCAGGTCCCAAACGTTCAAGTCTGTCCATTGATCAACAATTTTACGCCATGTCTTTCCACCAGTTATCTTTTTGTCTTCATCCATGCTATTATTTTTACCATGAATACTATCTATAATCATCTTCCACAACGCTTCATTCTCCCTTTTATACCTCCAACACCACTTCGCTAACAAAGCCATGTTAATATCTTATAAGGAACCTATCCCTAACCCTCCTTTTTCTTTCTCTGCAATTACTTTGGACCATTTAACCCATGCGATTCTTCTTTTCGACTGGTCACCTCCCCAGAAGAAATCTCTTCTAAGACCTTCAAGCACTTTCAACACTTTTATAGGGGCTTTATAAATTGAGAATAGAAAAGTACCCATACTTCCGAGCACGTTTTTGACAATCGTGTGTCGTCCACCTATCGACACAGTCTTGATTTTCCATTTACTAAGTTTTTTTTTGAACTTATCGATAAGAAACTGCCACGACCGAATCCTCCCCATATTGCAACCCACCGGCATCCCAAGGAAAGTCATCGGTAAATAATCTGCTTTACATCCTATGATAAGGGCCATCGATTGAAGGAAAGTTTCCTCCACACCAATACCATAGAGCGAGGTTTTATCCAAGTTAACTTTCAGACCGGCGGTTTTCTGAAAAGAGAATAGGATACGCACCAAGTTCAGAATATTCTCAACCGAGCTTTGTCCAAAGAATATGGCATCATCTGCAAAAAAATAAATGGGTTAGTAAAATCTTCTCTGTTCCGACTTCGATCCCCTTAAACGTGCCATTGTCGCTAGCTTGCTTTATAGCCACGTTGAGGCCTTCCATCACAAGAGTAAAAAGGAAAGGCGAGATTGGATCGCCTTGCCTTAGACCCCGAAAGACTTCAAATTCAGCAGTTGGACAACCGTTGACTAACACCGAAGACCTACCCGACTTGAGACATTCTTTAATCCAACCCCTCCATTTTATTCCGAACCCTTTTTGACACATTATCGAGTCCAAATATTCCCATGATACGGAGTCATAAGCTTTGGCTATATCAGACTTGAAAAAAAATGAGGGACTTCTTTTTCGCCTTCGCCCAGTCAACGACTTCATTTACCACCAGCGGGCCGTCAAGAATTTGACGGTTTTTCACAAAAGCAGATTGAGAGTTATCAATGATCGACGGTAAGACCTTCTTCAGACGGTTAGCTAGTATTTTTGAAAGCACTTTATACACACTTGAGATTAAAATGATGGGCCTATAGTCTTTGATCCCGTTCGGATTCACCACTTTGGGAATAAGAGTGATAAACGCCGAATTGACTCCTTTCGGAATCTTTGGGTGGCTAGCAAATTCATTTAGCGCGTCTAAAAGTTCAAGCTTAATAATATCCCAGAAGTTCTTCAGAAACTCTACGGAGAAGCCATCGGGACCCGGAGACTTGTTAGTTCCACAACTCCACAATGCATCTTTCAATTCCTTTTCTTCAAACGGTTTTTCCAGCTCTAAACTCTGTCTTTGAGTAATCGTAGTCGTGTTACCGAGATCCTGAGACCAATTGCATTCGATATCCTTTTTAAAAACTTCTTCGAACTTGCTACGAAAATGCTCTTTAACTTTACTCGGGTCCGTTTCCCACAAACCACCAACATCGACACCTTTAATACTTGTTATGTGTTTTTTCTTATTTAAAGTCCTGTGAAATAATGCTGAGTTCTCGTCTCCCTCGAGGCACCATTTATTCTTATTTTTTTGGGCTATATCAACACATTCTTTTTTTTCCTTGCTTTTAATCTTGGAAACAATTTCCAGCCTTTCCTTAACCAAGTCTTCAGAAACACCGCCTTTTTCAAACACTCGATCAATCTCCTCCAATCGGTTGCACCAACCCTGCAAGTCTTTTTTTTTTGTTTCTTTGTTTTTCTTTCGTCCAGACCTTAATTTTATCCTTCACATATCTAAGCTTTTGCATAAATATGAAAAGTTTCCTATGATTGCCTTCTAACCTGAAGTTACTCCATTCGATATTGATAAAATCTTTGAATCCGTCTTCATTTAACCAAGAATTGAAGAATTTAAACGGAGCTTGACCATAGTATCTCGAATCTTGTTTTAGGATAATGGGTTTATGATCCGAGTGCA
>CM042010.1:137910515-137918107 GCA_023525715.1 Cichorium intybus
AAATCAAAACACTGTCCATTGGAGGGAGATTTACTATTGTGAAAAACATTTTGGGTACAATGGGAAATTACTTATTCTCTTTGTATAAGGCCCCAAAGAAGATAATTAAGATTCTGGAGGGTCTACGAATGAGATTCTTTTGGGGTGGTAACTTAGAGGAAAAAAAGGTTCCGTGGGTAAAATAGAGCTATGTGTTAAAAGGAAAAGATGAAGGAGGACTTGGGTTGGGAGCGTTGGAAGACCTCAATAAAGCTTTGTTGGTAAAATGGTTTTGGAGATTTAAGACAGAACAGGAGGCGTTGTGGTCTCAAGTTATAAAGAGCATACATGGAAGTGACATTGGTGAAAAAGAAAAAGACGATGTTAGATCGGGACATACTTGGAAAAGAATTATGCAAAGTTGGAAGGTTTTAAAACTTGGGAGTTGGATCCAAGGGAGATGATTAAGAAGGAGGTGGGTAATGGTAAAAACACGCTCTTCTGGACGGATCGGTGGTACGGGGACGAAGTGTTCAAGGTGAAATATCCCAGATTATTTCAGTTGGAACCTGAAAAAAATTGCACGGTGTTCGAGAGAACAAAAGATATAGATGAGTGGGAGTGGAGTAGAAACCTCAGAGATGGGAGAACAAAGGCTGAGCTGGGTATGCTAAAAGAGCACATCGAAAAGGTCAAATTATCTGAAAAACAGGACGTGTGGAGGTGTATTGGAGGCCCGAAAGGGGAATTCACAGTGAGTTGGTTTCGAAGTGCAATTACGAACAAGATACACCAAACCATTGGGAAGAACCGTTGGAACAGGTTGGCCCCAATCAAAATCAATATATTTATTTGGAAATGTTTTCGAAAGAGATTGGCTGTAAAAGAGGTGTTAGCTAATATGGGAAATGAGCAGAATTCCATCATCTGTGATTTATGCAAAAGATGTACGGAAACAATTCAACACGTTTTTGTGGAGTGCGAATTTGCTAAACAGGTTTGGGAAAAAATTAAAAATTTGTGGGGTATCAACAGGGGCTTGATCGGAAACTTGGAAAATTTGTTCGTTGGCTTTTCTCAGTTGCAAATGACAGATTGCAGGAAAGAGTTTTGGAAATTGTTGGTTTTGCTTCGCTTCATCTGTTATGGCAAAATCGTAATAAAGCAATCTTTAACAAAGATTATAGGAAGGTGGAAGATATTTATTCCCAAATTCAATCTGAAGCGTTTTTTTGGATTAACAATCGGGCCCAGCAAGTGAAGTTAGATAGCTTTTTTATGGGTTAATGCCCCTTTGTTAGCTTTTAAGAAAGTGTAGTCATGGGTGTGTATTGTTAGAGCCTTTAGCGTCTTGCTAAGATTGCTCTTTTTATTTTAAGTCGCCTTTTCAAAAAAAAAAAAAAAATTATATATATATATATATATATATATATATATATATATATATATATATATATATATATATATATATATATATATATATATATATATATATTATATTTATATATATATATATATAATATATATATATATGTATCTATATATATATATATATATATATATATATATATATATATATATATATATATATATATATATATATATATATATATATATATATATATATATATATATATATATATATATATATATATATATGTGTATATATATATATATATATATATATACACATCTATATATATATATATATATATATATATATATATATATATATATATATATATATATATATATATATATATTTATTTGCATGACATCATCACCTTCAAGTTTAGTTTTATCGAGTATTTTTGTCAAGGAGCATTTTCAATCTATCCGTAACTCCTTCAAGATTTGGGTTATCGACATCTTGTTGGGTAGCATGAAGATTGGGCTCGATTATATATATATATATATATATATATATATATATATATATATATATATATATATATATATATATATATATATATATATATATATATATATATATATATATTTATATATATTATATATATATATATACATAAATATATATATATATATATATATATATATATATATATATATATATAAATATATATATATATATATATATATATATATATATATATATATATATATATATATATATATATATATACGATTCTTTACGACCCATCCTTCCATTTTACCATGAATGTTGTCAATTATCTTGATCCACAACGCTCCTTCCTCTATCTTGTATCTCCAAAACCATTTTGCGAGTAAAGCTTTGTTCAAGTCTTCTAAAGCACCTATGCCTAGACCACCGTATTTTTTATCCACCAGCACTTGATCCCATTTGACCCACGGTATTCTTCTATCCTTCTCGTCACCCCCCCAGAAAAATTCACTTCTTAGTCTTTCCATTTCCTTTATTACACATCGAGGGGCATTATATATAGAGAATAAGAAAGTTCCAAGACTGCCAAATGTTGTTAGTTATTGTGTGTCTGCCTCCTATGGAAAGAGTTTTGAGTTTCCATTTGCTTAATTTCATTTTAAACTTTTCAATAAGTGGTCTCAATGCCATCTTCGTTCCCATATTGACACCTATAGGAATGCCCAGGAAGGTAGTTGGCATCTCATCTGTCTTGCAACCAATAACCATAGCCATATTTTCCACTATAGATTTCTCCACACCTATGCCATAGAGATAGCTTTTTTCAAATTCACACGCAACCCCGCCGCCTTTTGGAAACTGAACAAGATACGGACCAAGTTAAGAACATTCTCCACCGACCAATCTCCGAAGAAGATAGAATCATCTGCAAAAAACAAATGGGTTAGTAAAATATTGTTTCTCCCCACAGCCACTCCTTTATACGTGTTGCTTTCCACCGCCTTGCTAATTGTTGTGTGTAGGCATTCCATCACTAATGTGAACAGGAACGGTGCCATGGGTCACCTTGTCTCAACCCGCGGAACAGAGAGAACTCCTCAGATGGACTGCCATTAACTAGAATAGAAGACTTTCCAGAACTTAGGCACTCCCTGATCCAAGCACGCCATTTGTAACACCCGACTTATTAACAAAACACCCCCAAAATTTTTTCATTTTTCAACCAAATATTTTACAATCAAAACCATAAGTAAGGGGTATTAGTTAACAAAATACGAGTACAAGTGTATCACGAAGTACAATACATAAATATTATACATTCTTAAGCCGGGTCGTCACTTCAACATTAAGCCCTCAGTCACGGACTTTATCTTTTCCTTTAGCAGGGTCACGCTCACCTGCAGGGACATATCAACAAACTGTGAGCTATAAAGCCCAATGAGTAATCAAGCAATCAAATAAACATATACAAGAGAATAATAACAATTAAACTCTTAAACAATTTCTGTCCCAAAATCATGGTCATCATTGACCGCACCGTGATCATAGCCATAAAGGCCGCACCGAATATCCTAGCCCGAAGGCCGCACAAAAATCATAGCCCGAAGGCCGCACCAAATCATAGCCCGAAGGCCGCATCGGAGACATAGCCCGAAGGCCGCACCGGAGTCATAGCCCGAAGGCCGCATCGGAGACATAGCCCGAAGGCCGCACCGAAGTCATAGCCCGAAGGCCGCACCATTTTATATCAAAGATAGTAATCTTAGCCAACAAGGCTGCACCAATATATCATACTAGATATAATCAAGATTACTCACCTGAAGGCTTGCTACAACTAGCGTTAATTGTTCCTTGCTTTGAAATGAAATCCGTATGATTTTGTCCCGTACCTATAATTTCATTCATTTTCAAAATGATTATAGGTTAATACCCATTTCAATTTATTCTAATACACTATAGTTCAATAAAACATTGTTATAAACAATGCCTAGTTAATAAACTTTCCATTTACTAACTTTATATGAATTTTACTATTCACCGAGACATTCAGATCGGTCTACAGTGCCCCCGAGGGGTCGAAAACTCAATCTAAAAATTTTCCCAAACTTTTCAGACCATAACGGTCCTATGGTTCAAATTTGAGCTAAATCGGACATGCCAAGCAAAAGTTAGCGTTTCAAAGTTCCTGCCTGGCCACTGCCTTGGAGGCGCACTGCGCCAGGGTCAGGGCGCACTGCGCCTGGGCGCACTGCGCCTGGGCGCACTGCGCCTGGTCGCACCCCGCCTGGCTTCTGGGCGCACTGCGCCTGGCGCCTGGCAGGCCTCCTGGCCAGTCGCGATTTGTGCACTGTAGCTTACAGATTTGGTCCATTAAGCCCTTATTTCTGTTCTTAATCACTTGGGTTTTGTTCCTAGGCTAAAACCTTACATTTTAACAAGGTTTTTAACCATCAAAACACCCTCAATCAATCATATGAAGAATTAGGGTTCTTAGTTCTAACAACCCCAAATCTTCAAATTCATCAATTATAACAACCTACTTCCATTTTCTTTGGTTAAGTCCTTATTAGATTGACTTAATGGAAGTATTACATCAATCTTAACACTCAATCACAACTGTAATTACAGTTTTTGAGTTCTACAAAACTCACCAAGAACAATTAACAAGAACTTGAAGAACTAACCTTTCAACTTCCAAATTTACCCTTGTAATTGCTATAATCCAACTTGCAAGTTCTATGCCTTCAAGAATCTTCAATTCTCTGTAGAAAATTAGCTCCTAGAACACTCCCGTAGCTCACTAAATTTCTGCACAAGAGGTTTCTTTTATACCTCCTAAGTTTACATTTTTGGTCCTTGAAGTTCTAAGTCTTAACTTTTGCCACAATTTACAATCTAAATGACAAAAATCAGATTTTATAACATTTTAAGTCCAAGACTCAAAATATTATTACCAAACAAGTCCTTTTCTGTCAAAAAGACCAAATTACCCTTTTGAGGTAAAATGACCATTTTGCCCTTTTTATTATAATTATATAATAAACATGTTTTGGCGTTACACCATTTTAGCCCAAAACCTTTTTGCTCCATTATAGAGTCCAAGTACCTCCACGATACCGAATCATACGCTTTGGCGATGTCCGATTTGAATATGAAGAACGACTTCTTCTTTCTTTTGCCCAGTCTAAAACTTCATTGGTTATCAAAGGCCCATCAAGAATCTGTCTATCTTTTAGAAATGCGGATTGCGTCTTGCTAATTATTTTGGGAAGAACCTTTTTCATCCGATTTGCTAACAATTTAGCCAAAATTTTATAAACACTTGATACCAAACTAATGGGCCTATAATCTTTCACCAGGAGGGGGTTTTTGTTTTTAGGAATAAGAGTAATAAAAGTCGTGTTCACACCTTTAGGGATTTTTGGGTTTCTAGCAAAGTCGTCAACGGCTTCAAGAAGTTCGTTTTTTATTAGATCCCAAAATCTTTTGTAGAACTCCAATGTGAATCCGTCTGGACCCGGGGATTTGTTGGCACCACACGACCAAACCGCCTCTTTCAATTCTTTTTCATCAAATGGTCTCTCCATATCAAGACTTTCGCTTCTAGAGATGGTGGACGTATCTCCCAAGTCTTGGACCCAATTGCAGTCCAAATCTTCCTTGAAACTACTTTCAAAAGAATCTTTAAAGAATTTTTTCACTTTCATTGGGTCCGTTTCCCAAATCCCTTCGATGGTTATACCTTTTACGCCTCGTATGTGTTTCTTTTTGTTTAAATTTCTATGGAACATGGCTGAGTTTTCGTCTCCTTCCAAGCACCACCTGTTCTTGTTTTTTTGGGCAATATCTTTCTGGTCTTTCTTTTCTTTTTGTCTAATTTTAGTTACCACCTCCAGTCTTTCAGCAAATAACTCTGTATTCCCATCTCCACTTTCAACTATTCTATCGATTTCAGCAAGTCTCTTTGACAGGATTGTAATTTCCCCCTTAGCCTTTTTTCGCTTATCTTCCGACCATTTCTTAACTGCCGCCTTTATCGCCTTCAGCTTTTGCATAAAAAGAAACAGTTTTTTTATGCATGGAGGAGTATTGTCAAACAGTGGGACAACCTTAGGGTCTTAAACATCGACCCTAGACAGCTTATAAAGAAAAGAATAGAAGATGGTAGAGACTCATTATTCTGGACAGATTGGTGGATAGGAGATAACTCGCTAAAAACCCTTTTCCCTCGTCTGTTTCAAATTGAGAACAATAAGACAAGGTCGGTTAAAGAAATGATAGACCAGAACAGCGGAATTATTAACTGGAGATCGAGACTTAGAGATGGGAGAAGTAAAGAAGACTTAGAAAAGCTGATCAATTTAACGTCTAATTGCACATTTTCTGAGAAAAAGGATTACTGGTGGTGCCCATGAGGTCCTAAAGATTGCTTTTCTGTAGCTTGGATGAGAAGGAAGATCATGAAGTCTAGACGAAACAGTCCAAAAATAAATAGATGGTGTAAGTGGATCCCAAAGAAGAGCAACATTTTCATTTGGCGCCTTTTTGCTAATAGACTCGCGACAAAAGAAAATTTAGCCAAAAAGGGATTTAGATTAGAATCTAAGACCTGTGATGTCTGTAAAGAAAAATAGGAGTCTTTATCCCACGCCTTTGTAGAGTGCAGCAGAAGCAAAAGTATATGGGAGTTGGTGAGCAATTGGTGGAGCATTCGAATCAGGAATATTCCTGCTGAAGTCTCAAACAAATCGGAGAATTACAAGATGCAGGTTTGGTTTGAAGAAATCATAAAAAGCCTAAACAGCAACTAGGAGAAAAAGATTTTGTCTATTGTCGTTTATGCCACTCTCAGTAACATTTGGCTCGAAAGGAATGAAGTAACGTTCCAGAATAGAATGAGAAGAGGAGAGACTGTTTTCACCAGAATTCAAGAAGAGGCGTATACTTGGATTGAGAGTAGATCGTCAAAACTAGAAATTGATAGGAGTAGATGGTTGTTATTGCCTAAGTTGGCTTTTAAACTGATGTAATATTGTTTGGTGGGCTCCAGTGTCTTGCTGGGGTCCTGTCCGTTTTAATTCCAAGTTGCTTTTCAATATATATATATATATATATATATATATATATATATATATATATATATATATATATATATATGTATATATATATATATATATATATATATATATATATATATATATATATATATATATGTATATATATATATATATATATATATATATATATATATATATATATATATATATAATATATATATAATATATATATATATATATATATATATATATATATATAATATATATAATATATATATATATTATACATGTATATATATATATATATATTATATATATATATATATAATATATATATATATATATATATATATATATATATATATATATATATATATATATATATATATATATATATATATATATATATATATATATATATTATATATATATATATATATATATATATATATATATATATATGTATATATATATATATATATATATATATATATATATATATATATATATATACATATATATAGATATATATATATATATATATATATATATATATATATATATATATATATATATATATATATATATATAATATATATATATTTTTTGAAAGGCAACTTTAATAAAAAGGGGCAAACCCCAGCCAGAGGCTGGAGCGCCCAACAAACGAATTACATCACAGTGAAGGCAAT
>CM042010.1:137919107-137934040 GCA_023525715.1 Cichorium intybus
ATATATATCCATTGATACGATATATATATATATATATATATATATATATATATATATATATATATATATATATATATATATATATATATATATATATATATATATATATATATATATATATATATATATATATATATATATATATATATATATATATATACTAGTAGGTTTTATGGTCATGCTAAAACACGGCCCAAGGATATAATTATAGAAGATATAATGTGGAAACGAATAAACGTACGTTGTTATTTTGCGATATTAAATGCGTCAAACTTGCAACTACTATCTCTAATACTGTGAAGGAAAATGAAAAATAAGGTTCATATTAAATAAAGTGGGTCTAAAATAAACAATTGAATCTTATCTAAAATACCAAGCTGAAACTATATAATTAGAATCAAACATATAAAAGTTTGTATTTACAAATCCCTTATGATAAGAAACGGATAGTTTAATTCTAGAGGGGGTCTAGTTGTAACTTGGTTTAGATCTAGTAAATAAATAGGGTCGTGGGTTTCGTTTTTGGGCAATCATGTATATGTTCCTGTGCATATTAGTCTCCTAGAGATTGGCTCGTGGCTTACGCCATTTGAGAGAGGGATTCATCACTGGGAAATCTCTGATTGTGTATATCCTAATTTCTGTTCGATTTCTTCTTTGTAACCGAATGTTGAGTTTAATTTTCTGATTTCTAGTTATCGATTTGTATCACCTTACCAATGCTCTCTAAGACTCTCTTGTTTCTATCCACCTCATAACGCGGTTGAATAAGCATCAAGTATGTTTGTATATGTCAATATTTTCATACTAAAGAAATAGCAATACATACCTGCAAAAAATTCATTTCTTCATCTTGGATTAGAGAAATAGATGTGAGATTACCAAATTCACACATGGACAAATAAGAGCATGTAGCTACATGGAATTGATTCAAGACATGATCAGATCCACTGCCTTCAACATAAAAAGCACATTCTTTTCTGCAAAATGTTTCACAAAAAAATCGATTCATTCTGATAAAGATTTGAAAGTCCATTTACCAACTTAAATAAGATATGAGTAAAGGAAACATGATATTTATTGAAATTTCCTCTAGAAATGTGCAACATGGTAGAAAAAATACAGTAATTGCTTTTTTACTTGGATTTAGCCCAAACTAATAGAAGTCCTTAAATTATACATTGTTATAAGTTGTTATCAGTAGATATCCAACATATTTCAATCATTGATTTGCAATCCGATTTCTCATCTGTAAAGAATAGTGGAGTATAAAACCAACAGTATGCCCTTGCCTCTTGAAAGCAATCTCTTTCTTTTGCTGACTTTTAGCCGATCTAACGTCTCTACTTCCAATTCAATCGTCACAACAACAAGCAAGAATTAATATTAATTAAGAATATAATTTAAACTGGTAAAGAAATAAAGCCTTTGTAACATATACATATTACTTCGTTGCTTAACTTTTTCAAATTTTCAAATAAAAAAGCAATTATTAAACGAATAATGCAAGCAACAAAAGACCATACCTTGTTTGCAATATCAACATATACTCATTCTTCGATAATTCAAGGTGAATCTTGCAAAATTAAAGAACAGAGCGATGTTAACATCAAAAGACATATACACGAATATATAAAAATTACAGCATATCCCTCCAACAGCATATAAGTGGCAAAACAACATAAAAAGGTATAAATTTTGGATAAATCATCAAGTATGGCATTAGAATTCAGATAAAACAGCATAAATAATAGTCATATTCGTCGAGACATTCAATCAAACATATAGCATGCATCCCAAGAAACACCAACCATCAAGCATATGTTGTCACTTTTCACTGTCGAATAAAAACCACTCAACTCACGTCAATTATAATAAAAACCATTACCAACTTCAAATATAGGTACTTATACTTAGAATAAGCATGCAAGGAAAAGACCCTAGAATAAGGATAATTTTTGTTCTCAACAAGAAGAGTAAAATGAAAAACGTTAGAAAAGAAATATCACCTGCTCGATGAAACAAATTTAAAAAGAAATTTATATCTTCGATATTCATCAACCACGGTGAAAATCAAAAGGTAGATAGTGACATAAATGAGTACCTAAGAAAATCACCCCAGCAAGAACCAAATAGTGATACTTTCTAAGTAATAGTGAAAACACGGTTCAAATTATAAAACACCCATATGAGAAAAGTAATCAAACATTATTTACCAATATCTACTATCATTTACCTTTTACAAACCTATAAAAGCAATCCATTATAACACATCAATTAACAAAAATCTCAAAAAAAACATAATAGTTAACAAGGTGTAATCAATCTTATGAATCATTTTAAATAAGAATCACAACATGTTCCCTGGAACCTGATCATCACAATTCATTAAATTCAAGAAGTAAAGTCTGATAACATATTACTGCTATAACAATGAAGAAATTAGAGGGTTAGAAAAGCAAAATCTTAGATCAACAATCAAAAAACAATGTTTAGATATTCAAGGAATGAGAAAACATGGGATTGCAAAATAACTCGCGAATCAAACTAATTTGTCACTATGCCTTCAACAAAACTTAGATAAAGTCATGGAACACCTTTCATGCTTACATATTTTTATGGTGATGTTGTAGATTAACAAGTTGTAAAAAAATGAGGATTGAAAGTATCTTGTCGTAAGTCCAATTTTTAGACATTGCACCTAATGGAGAAGAACCCTTCTTTTACTACTCCTAGTTTCCTGAAAAGCTTCCACATATCAACTAAAAGATCCCGAATAGCTATAAAAATTCATAAGTATGTCATAATAAAAATTTGGAATTAAATAATGAACTCAAATAAAACTGAGATCTGTAATTTGAAAAAAGATTGTTTGTCGTCCACCTTCATCCTTTACAAGGCATGAATGCAAATTTCAATTTAGAAGAAAAATAAAGAGCTTACAAGTATATCTTCGAAGCATGAAACAAATCCACACTGTTAAGCCCGTCACTGCTCCAAACCAAAACTAAAAGAATGAAATTAGGGTATTCGACAAGAAAATGAGAGAAAGAGGGTAGGTGGCATGGACAAGGGAATACAAAGCAAACACTTCTTCGATTACGATAATGATGAAACACGAGGTGAATTGAAAACGGAACAGACATCACAAATCGATTGCTAATTTCAGAAACTAAAAACGATTAAGGCTACAAAGAGAAAAAATAATACTGGAAAGAGAGTTGAGAGAATGGTAGTTGTGGTCACCGGTGAAACGACTATAGATCCGAGAAAAGGGGTGTTGAGGTAGTGGAGGGCAAGTGGCTGATTGATGTGAACGCAATGCATATTTATATGTCGATTGACTGGAAGTAGTGATGAATCCGACCATGTTTAACTGATCACGTTTTGAAGAGACAAAGAGGAAGAAAGGAGACACCAATTAATTAGTGAAGAGGTTTTGAAATCGAAATAAAAAATGCTTGAAAATCACAACGGCAAGTGGCAAGGCAAGGGCAAAGAGATGGTGACTAAGCAAAGGGAAGCAGCTGGTGGAGTAGGCAGAGAAGATGGTGAAGCAGGCAAGCAACGAGAAGGGAAAAAATGGCGAAGATGTTATTGGAGGAGGCTGAGGCAAATTGAAGAGCAAAATAGTGGGTTGTAAGCACATGCCATTTACTTATAGGTAAAGGATATATATATTATATATATATATATATATATATATATATATATATATATATATATATATATATATATATATATATATATATATATATATATATATATATATATATATATATATATATATATATATATATATATATATATATATATATATATATATATATATAAGTGTGTGTGTGTGTAGGTGTTTATTATAGCATCATAGTCTCATTTACTTCCATTACACCATTGTAATTTCAATTTATTCTCATGAAAGGCGTCTATGTTGACATACCTACCAATTATAACATTGTAAGTTTGCTTTTATTCCTTATTCAGACATCTTCCTTTCAAAAATCCGTCAAATTATAACGTTCTATCTCTTTTTGTTAAAACCAAGTAACTGTCGTGGTTCATGCTCAACACTGCACTTAAAATGTATCTTATATATATATATATATATATATATATATATATATATATATATATATATATATATATATATATATATATATATATATATATATATATATATATATATATATATATATATATATATATATATATATAGGGTTGGTTTCTATTGAGAACCCAAAAAACCATGAGATCTTGAGAACTCTATATCAACCATTAGATCATTATCCAATAGAATAAGGGCATGATCGTCATTTAACAAATCCTATTTAATTTTGATTTTTTTATTTTTGGCAACAATATTATCAATCCTAAAAGTAAGGGTAATCAATTTCAAATTTCAAATTTCAAAATTAATTAAATTTTCGTTTTTTATAATAATGCCAAATTTTTCGAAATTTAAAACTTTATTTTTTAATTTAAATTTTTGGAATTTAAAAGACACATAAATTGTTTTATTTGCAAGTGCATATATACATATTCGCCGATGCATATATGCATATTTTCGAAATTCATATATATATATACATATTATTATCTTTAAATATGAATGCAAACAATAAAAAATCAATTTATTAAAAACACTAATATACAACTGTTTTGAACGATACATACAAATTTATTAGAAATAACGAACGATACATACAAAAAATATAAAAAAACAACAAAATTTCATGATATCTTCATGTTTTATTTTGTCACTCTTCAATTCTTCAACTTGATTGATAAAATTCTTCAAAATCTGCAAAAACATTAATAAAAATTAATATATACGTATATTCAAAAACATTAAAATAAATACTTACATGCATATACACATATGCACCTAGGCACATATATGTATGCATATATGCAAATACGCACACATGTGTACACAAACAAATAGACATATATGAATATGTACACATACATTTAGCACATCTATTCACATTTAGCATATATGCACATCTGCACATATACTTGTGAAATATATATAAATTTATACACATACAGGATATATGCATATATGCACATACGGAATATATATGCATATATGCACAAACATATTTATGAACAGATGCACATGCATGCATATATGCATACACCTTTATGCATATGTATATATTCCTCACTCATGAGAATTCTTCCTGTCAATGTCACGTTCCAAAAATGGATATACATATATACATGTATATGCACATATACATATGTGCACATATGCACATGTACAGATATGCACTGTGAAAATAGATAAATTTATGCACATACAGAATATATGCATATCATACGATTTATTAATACAAATATGCATATATGAATCTATGCACATATGTACATGTACATATATACTCAAAACGCAAAAGATTCTTTATAATTTCAATTCAACAAAGTAACATTCTTTATAAATAAAGTCATATTTAAAAAAAAGTTCTTTAATCTATTTTAATATTTCTCAACAAAGCAACATGTTTACATACCTTTTAGGATTCCAATCCAACATTCATTTAATTCCAAAATAGCATCAAGCCCATCGACGTCGGCATCGGAATGTGAATTACTCTTTACAAATAGCAAATGGATCATTATGATCGATGTTTTTTTTGTTCTTTTTGGAAAATGTGTACTTGGTGTACAGTGGGTTTGGTGATATGATTTCTTCACCGTTTCCCATTTGTCCCTTAATTGTTTCAAAAAAAACATATAAACATAAACCACAAATGGTGAAAAATTATGTATTCAGATCGTAGATGAACAGACATATATCACAAAAGAATTACCATTGACTCAATTGATGGACCCCACGAAGAGACCGGAGATGAACAAGCATACCGATCCACATAGATGCTTCGATTTATTCAACCTGTGTAGGGTTATTTATACTTGGTGTAGATCCAGCTGCCCCCTTTCGAACCATGGCTCCAGCATCCCGTTCTTGAAAAATACCAAATCTGCTAGATTGTTACAATCCATTTAAACTACAAAACGCACAAATAATGAAGAAAACGAATGAATTCTAATTATCGTACCATTCCACCGGGATTGAGGAGTGGATTGAAGAACAGCATCCAGATCATCGTTCCTAGTGCACACCAGTATCGGGCCTGGGAAATCGATTGGAACAGGCTTGCCTCTCTTCACGAGTCAATCCTCGCCGGCGCCCATATGGGTCGAGGGAAGATGACGAGGTGCCGGTCGACGGTGGGTTGCCGGCGCATTAGCCCAACAGGAACAGCAGCGAAGGTCACCAGTGCACCACCAATCGGATCAACAGCGGAGGTCGCCGGAACAGCAGCGAACGTCGCCGGTACACCAACAATCTTGAAGTCTCGTATTTTTTTAGCGGGTTTGAGGGATAAGAAGCAGACGACGAAGCTTGGTGAGGGATACGTGAGAGAAAAGGAGAGATAGAGAGAGAAATGTGCTGATTTCTAGGAATTTACAGATATCAAGGGATCTGTTATATTTTTAATCCCTAAATTGCCCTTATCATCGTTTTTAAAAAGTCTAGCATGTCATTAACCTTGATTATAATTACAATTATGCCACAATCAATCTAGGACATTAAATTTTTTGATCTAATGGCTCAGATTTGATTCTCAGGATCTCGGGGTTTTTTGAGTTCTCACAAGAACCTAACTCCATATATATATATATATATATATATATATATATATATATATATATATATATATATATATATATATATATATATATATATATATATATATATATATATATATATATATATATATATATATATATATATATATATATATATATATATATGGGGATGGTTCAAATAAATACATCAAATTAAATAAGAAAGTGAGGACAACGAATACAATGTATATTCATATTTGAATATTTACAGGTAAATTCACTTTTTCCATATACACACATACATACATACTAGGAAGATACACAAGTAATGCAGCCTGCAGCGAATGTAACTAATAGTTTTTTCGGCAAATAGTTTCATTTAACGAGGTTTTTTTTCCTTTTGGTAGGCGTCAATTTGTTTTGTTTCCCTGAATGGTTTCCTTTTGGAGATTAGTTCTCTTCAGAAACATATATTCTAAAGAACATATAATGTAGGGGTAAATATCATTACCATTTAAATATATATATATATATATATATAATTTCTGCACATAAGTGTATTTTTTATATAATGTAAAATTTCTTAATACACTGTGTAAGTTCTTACTCGATAAAAATTGTTTAATAGGATTAATTAAGATCTTTATATTATCACATGATATCCTTTTAAAGGGCTCCTCGTAAAGTTGCACAGTGAAGAATACTAATTATGGTTGACAAATGTCAATATTTGGAAAATTTAGGCCCCGAGCTTTATTAATTGTCATATCAAAGCTAATTCAAACTGAAAATTGTTTTATTTTCAAATTGAATGCATACATGTCATCTACATATGTACAAAGAGGGATTCTTGGCAAAAAATACTCTCTTTTCAGCATGATAACCAACTGTTATTTTTGCATTGATATCGTTCATCTAAAAACTTTTACATATCAATCTTGCGCCTTTATATACTCCATTTAATGGATCGATATTTCACGATAGTATTATAGGGCATCCAGTTTTGAGCTAAAGTAATAAAAGGGAAATCTGATAGCCTTTAGAGAGTTCAAGAATTCCGTTAGATAGAGATTGCTTTTACCATATATTTCGTTTCATCAAAACTATAGTAAATCATTTTCTCCCCAAGGAACCTATCCATCAACTAATAATTAATTTCGTCGACACTTTCATTTTTACTTGATAATATTGCCTTCGAAATAATATATTCTAGAGAACTTCCATTGATTTTCAAAGAAGGAAATATTGCATTAATCAATTTGTCTTTAGATATAGCTTGGTCGGTGTAAGAAATGGATATATATATATATATATATATATATATATATATATATATATATATATATATATATATATATATATATATATATATATATATATATATATATATATATATATATATATATATATATATATATATATATATATATATATATATATCAGACATGTGAATAAACTTTCATTAATAGTACGCTGTTTTTTGTATTAAAAGTAAAAGTGCGTTGTTGTTTTGTATTAAAAAGAAATCTATGTTGTGTTTTTGTTTAAAAAAAAGTATGTTGTTGTTTTGAGGTAAAAGTAAAAATATGTTGTGATTTTAGATTAAACTAAGAATGTGTTACTGTTTTGAGTTAACAATAAAAATAAGTTGTTATATTGATTTTAAATATAAAACACGATATTATTTAATATTAAAAAAATTAGAAAAATCATTCACATTTAAAAAGATTTTTCTAAAACATCATTCTTTTAGAAAATATTTTTTTCAGAATATAACATAATTTCCGACCATGGAACATAGTTTGGTAAACGTTAGTGGTAAATATGGTTTGGTTCTTTATTAAAAGGTGTTGTTAAATATACACTTCATATACACTCATTAACAAAAGTAAAAAAAACTATTTTGAACTACTCTTGTCTAATTTTCATAAAACAATGCAGCTTAAACAAATAAAAAGAAGTTGACTTTGAGTAAAAATGTATGTTTAGTAGAATGAATTGTTTATTTAGTTATTCTCTTGTTAAAACCAAAGTTATGCCTAAAATTTTGGGTTCTGATTATGAAAATACCAAAATTTTAGATTTTAACTAAAAAAAATTTTGGTTTTGACTAATTAAAGATTTTCGAATTTCAGTTTTCTAGTTTTCTTTTGTTTTTGGTACGGTTTATGTTTGTTTGCACACCCCTATTAACAATGAATATCAATTTTGGACTTTTGGTCTATGATATGATTTTGGTCTTTGATATGGTTTCAATATTTTTCGGTTCAATTTTATTTCTTAAATATTAAATTGGAAAAAAAAAACGACCGACTCAAAATACCAAAAACTATCCTTACCTTTAGTGGTTAAGAAACTATGTTTTATGGTTAGAAGTTATATTATATTTTGAAGAAAAAAAATGTCTTTTAAAAATATATATATTTTAGAAGTTTTTTTTAACATGGTTTTTCTGAAAACATTTAGAAATATGAGTAATTTTTTAAAATAATAAAACAGTAGTTTTTAGGATAAAAAGTTAAAATTTTGGTAATTTTATAAAAAAAGTCGATAAAAAAGACAGCAAGAAGTTATAGTTACTAGAGATTGATAACCAAATGTTATTTTAGCCAATGATTTTCTCATCTTCTGGGGGACTATTACTTTATTTTGCTTTTTGTGACCAGTGAAGATCGCTTTCAATCATGCACGATATCTAAAGCATCTGGTATATTCAATTCCAAGTGATATATAAAGAAAGAAACATGGTTACACACCGTGTGCAGAACAGAGAAGCCCACTATGTACAAAATTGCATCATAGTACACAAATAGCGATGTATAAGGTACAAGTAGCAAAGCACGCACATCATACATGCTGTGTATACAACGGTATATGCCTGAGGTACATGCAACCAAAGCCCACATGCATGATGTCATTTGAACGTTAATGCTAACATAATATTATCTCTTACCATACACTATAGTACATGTAAATACCGAACACATATGACGTCTTTGTTCATAGCATTTGGCTTGTAGCTCTTGTACTATTGAGAGGTTTTTGGTTAAAATATATATATATATATATCTAAACATGATCTTTCAGGCACTACAGTGGCGTGAGGTCTTTGTTAATGGCGTTTTGTTACCGAAGCTTTCAAACTAACATCAAGGGAGTTATTTAGTTTCGCGAGATTAGTACGGAAGACCTTTTCCTGACGGAAAACATTTGTCAGTGGGCAACATGCCTAACAAATGATCCAAAAACAAGCACAAAACGATAAAGAGAGATATCATCCAGCTTATTAATTTGTTTTCCATAGCTTTCAAGGCCTACCGCTTCTTTCTTGCTTTGTTTATTACTGAAGAACTACTAGATTTTCCTCTCGAGTTTCTTTCGGTGGAAAACATGGAGTTGTCTTCCGTTGAGTCGGAAAATGTCTCCACACAAAGATCAATTCAAAAAGGAGGCCTTCGAACCATGCCGTTTATCATAGGTACATGAAGCTCTTTCTTGTTTCTTGTGGCAAAAAGCAAATGATATGACAAAACATCACTTAATTTTCTTGTTTAATTAATATTTGTAGTAAATGAGGGGTTTGAAAGGGTCGCTAGTGTTGGACTGCGTGCAAATATGATCTTGTACCTGAAAAGCGAGTATCACTTAAGCAACGCAACTGGAGCAAGCATCCTGTTCTTATGGGGAGCTATCTCAAATTTCATGCCTACTTTGGGAGCTTTTCTTGCTGATTCATATTTAGGACGTTTTCGTGTGATTGGAATAGGATCAATCATTTCTTTAATCGTAAGATCAAGTCTCATCCTAAGATCGTTAATTTCGCACTTATATTGAATTGAATATCTAATGATACTGGATTTCTTTAGGGAATAACTATGTTGTGGTTAACCGCCTTATTTCGGGCAGCAAGGCCACTTAGTTGTGATGCAAGGGTTGAGAGTTGTACCATGCCAAATCATGCCCAGCTTGCCCTCCTATTCATGTCTTTTGCCGTGATGTCTGTAGGGTCTGGTGGGATTAGGCCATGTTCTTTAGCCTTTGGTGCAGACCAGTTTGATCGGCCTGAAAATCCAGAAAACCCGAAAATACTGCAGCGTTTTTTCAACTGGTACTATGCTTCTGTCGGAATATCTGTGATGATATCGGTGACGGTTATTGTGTATATTCAAACGGAGAAAGGGTGGATTTTAGGGTTCGGAGTTCCTGTCGGATTGATGTTATGCTCAACCGTCATGTTTTTCATGGGCTCCTCTCTTTATATCAAAGTGAAAGCAAATGCGAGCTTGTTCACCGGCTTTTTTCAAGTTGTTGCGGCATCTTTCAAGAACAAACATCTTGCTTTTCCATCAAAAAGCTCGAACCGATGGTTTCATCGCAACAAGGGTTCAAAGATTATTGTACCAACGAACAAAATACGGTAAATGGCATCAATTAGACTATGACTTTCTCTTCCAAAAAACTCTACTCTTGCAATGTCATGATAGCTACACATTTGGCGGCAAAATTCCAGAAGAACGGCCAATTAGGTAGCGACAAAATGCAAGAAGCATGGCCAGTTAGGCCTAGATACTTGATCAACATTTCCTTGAAAATGGCTTTGGAAAGTTGAAACTTCTAAAACGCTAAAACAGTACATAGAATATGCTTACATCCGTATTAATTAATACTCTTTATTTAAATATAAGCTTCGTAGTCTTCATCTTGTTAACAACGCTAAGAGATTTATTCGTTTACCCTTTTCTTTCTAATTTAGATATATTATTAGAAAAACACTAGCTAAATCAAATATACTCATTATTGTTTTATTCTCTTATATTTTTGTAGTTTCTTGAACAAAGCCTGCATACTGAAGAACCCCGAGAAGGATGTAACTTCTACCGGAGAAGCTGTAGACCCGTGGAGTCTCTGCACCGTCAAGCAAGTCGAAGAATTTAAAGCACTAATCAAGGTGCTACCGATATGGTCTACAGGCATAATCATCGCAGTTACCGTAAACCAACACTCTATCCCAGTGCTCCAAGCCAACTCCATGGATCGTCATGTGATAGGGAATTTCAAGATCCCACCAGGCTCCTTCGACGTTTTTGCATTACTAACTTTGACCATATGGGTTGCCCTTTACGACCAGCTTCTGGTCCGCCAAATCGCAAAAGTCACAAAAAGACCGCAAGGACTTAGCCTAAAACAAAGAATGGGTATCGGGCTTTTCCTTTCGTGTATAGGCATGGTTGTATCAGCAATCGTGGAAAGAAAGAGGCGTGATGCAGCCATTAGACAAGGACTTTCAAGGGACCAGTACGGGGTGGTAAATATGTCGGCATTCTGGCTAGTACCACAGTATTCATTGATAGGATTAGCTGAGGCTTTTAATGCAATAGGGCAAATAGAGTTTTACTACTCTCAGTTTCCAAAGAGCATGACTAGCATTGGAGTCGCTCTTTTTGCGCTTGGGAATGCTGTTGGAAACCTTGTGGGGAGTCTAATTGTGGGGATGGTGAATGAATACTCAAAGCAAGGAGGAAGAGTGAGTTGGGTATCAAACAATTTGAACCAAGGTCATTATGACTATTACTATTGGATTCTTGCCATTTTGAGTTTGGCAAATTTCTTCTACTTTTTAGGTTGTAGTTGGGCTTATGGTCCTTCTGATGACCCAAAACAATGGGATGATGAAGAAGAAGAAGAGGAGGTTCAAGAGATGCAATTTCTGAAGGGATCTTCATCTCCCATCATAAGCTCTAGATGATCACCATTGGTACATTCCGGCCTATTGATTTCTAATTGCACTAGATCTTGGTGATCAAGTTGTTTGTTGTGATTTTGATATTGTTGTTTAAAGATTAGTTGCTTGGTTCGAGCGAACAATGTGTTATAGTGTTGGATTGTTTTATTCATGATCAGTCAATTAACTTCGGAGATAGGTCTACTAAGCAATTGCGCAGCTACAGCCATGTGAGTACGTACCCACATGCATGCATGCGGCATACATTAATTAAAGCTTTTGTAAAGTTTTGTTGCATAAAAATGAAAAATATCTAAAGAGTGCAATGTAGTTTATACTAGAAATTAAGATCTATATATAGCTAGCTAGTATGATATTGTATATAGAAAATGTTGTCGTATTCATAATTCAGTACGTAGCCCAACAATCGAGCTTGTCAATTACACACCATTAATAATAACCCATGATTAAGGGCAAATTAAAGATTAATGTTTCCCTTAAAGAAATTTTGAAGAAAATAAGTCGTAGCTGTCAATCTCACATTAAAAGAATTAAGAATAAAATATAATGAAGGAGAAATTACGCACAAAAATATTTCATATATGTGACGGATCTAACATCAAATTCATGTTGGATGATGGAGTTTCCCTGTCTGGTGTAATTATCACAAAAAGATGGATAGACCAGGTTGATTTCATTTTATAATGATTTCTCCATGATGAATTTTCTTAGTTTTAATTGATTTATATATATCTCCCACTATTTGTTAATCGTGCACTGATGGTATCTCCACTTTGCCTTTTCTTTTCTATATCAAGCAACAAATCTCTTAATGGACATTTGCCATTTGGTAGAATAGATAAATGACGTTGACTTCTATAAAGATGTTGACTTCTATAAAGATATAAATTTTTTGCACACTACGAATCAAAGTAAAGACTTTTTTTATGGGATATCCAAAAAGTGTTTTTGAATGTTTTAAAATAGACATTATCAAATATTTTATTTGAAATTATTCCATTAATAGTCTTTCATTTTGCAATTATTTTAGAAATTCTTTCATTTTGCAATTATTTTAAGAAATTCATTTTTCACGGAATTTTAATGAGTGTCAGCTATAAAATAATTTTGCAAGACAAAACTGTCAAAACTTTTGCTTTGTAAAATGCATGATTATTATGATAATTGTTTATAATTATGGGGTAACACTTCGCGCATTGCTGCGGGTCTATTAACAAAGTTTATAAAATAAAATAAAAGGTATTAAAGAAGTAAGTGTTAAAAAAAACGTGAAAAATAAATAAATTGAGGAGGCTTTATTAATAAACTATCAATGTCAATTTTGAAACGGCCCCGTTAAAATTTTCATGAAGTGAAAAGGATGCATGAAGAGACTAATTTTAGGGTTTTCCAACCTAAAACACACCTCATGTCCTCTTCATGCTCATGACTTAAGCATTAAGTACTTAATCATGATTATTTCATTCTCATATCAAGATGTGGAATTTAACATTGAATTCAAGTCATTCATTGCATAAGGAACTATCCATTCATTCATTATGGACTTAATCAATTGGTCATACAAGTTGGATTCATCTCATAACTTCTAATTCCAATTTCCAAGGGAACCAAACAACGGAAGCCTCAATTCCATTCCATCAAACATGTTCTAAAAAGGGTTCTAATAATTTATCTAAATAGTGAAAACTCATGGAATGTCCAATTCCAATCACTGTTCAAGTGCTTCCTTACGGGTTTTCTACAACAACTTGGTTGGAATCATCATGGAAACATTTAGAAATGAATTCATTCATCCAATACACATTAAAAGATCCATTAATATCAACATGAACTAAAATCTCATCGAAACCCAAGTTCTGCAGTTCTTAACACCCATTTTCACATTAGATGTGATTCTAAGTCATTTATTAATATCAACATGAACTAAAATCTCATCGAAACCCAAGTTCTGCAGTTCTTAACACCCATTTTCACATTAGATGTGATTCTAAGTCATTTATTGATTGGATAATGATCAACATTGGTTTAGAAATAATTACTAACACCTTATTCTGTTTCCAAGGTTAATCTAAGCATCATAAATTATATGTAGAACATAATGTACAACTCAACAAAGCTATGGTGTAATTAGTTCTTGAGCTCAAGACTAAAATCATCAAATTCCATCAATGGAATTACAAGGAAACCAATAAGAGATTATATATTTCATCCAAAACATCCTCAGAAGTCAAAATACAGTAATCTTCATCCAATACTCATCCATTTCATGAATCTAGGGTTTATAATACCCATTTCCTTCAAACTAATGAAACTAAGTCACCCATGGATTGGATGTAGACCACAACAAGATCAACGACATAAAATAAACTATTGCAATCATTGGGAATACCTCCTCCAAATCATATTTTCGGATTTGGGACCAAACCCCATCCGAAAATGGGTTTTCAAGCTAGAAAGCCTTAAATTTCTAGGAAATCCCAAGAACCCTGATAAATATTCAAATCCTAGCTCAAAACCTTATTGATAGTGTTTTATTTTTACAATAAAACAC